>OX596017.1:50228062-50450562 GCA_951394055.1 Villa cingulata | reverse complement strand
TTATATATAAGTGTATATTTAAAATGTTTAATTTTTTTTTCTGTTTTTTTTTTTGTCTTTATATTCTGTTTCTATATAAAGGAAGAATAAAATAAAAAATATGTATACATATAATATACAAGAAAATGGAAAAGAAAAAGTATAGAAACAAAAAAATGTGCGAAATTTATTTTATTTATTTATTTTTTTTTTTTTATCATCAAAAAGTAACAAATTGTACGAGCGGGACTGGCTCCTGTATTTATTATACTAATATAATACAAAATTAATTTAAACAATTTAAACATAATTTTAACAAATTAATTAAATTAATAAAAAAAAAACAGTACGATATTAATAATTGTATTTCGTAAATTTAACATTTAAGATTAAAAAAAAAAGAAAAAACCAAAAACACACAAATTGTTTATAATGTATATTCAATAATTAAAATAAAACAAAAATAAAATTGATGAGATTATTAAGAAAAATGAAAATAAAAATAAAAAAAAAATATTTTTTTTCTCAAATTTATTTAATTATTAAATTTCAATGTTTTTTTTTTTTGTTAATTTTAATTTTTTTTTTTAATACTCAAAAAGATGCCACTCTCATAATTACTATATACGATATTATAGTTATCTAATCTCTAATCGATGAGCACAAGTCCGAAATGAAAATTAATAATTTTACTTGCACAGCTTACAGAGATCGATTTTTAGCGATTAAATTCAATTTATTTTAAAAATTTCAAAGAAAAAATAAATTATTTTTTTTTCTATACGAATATAAATGCTAAACCAATCTATCATATTGTCATGTCATCCTTAAATCATATAGATAGACGAAATAACAACACTGCCTCTGCCACTATTTTAAACAGCAACATTATTGGCCGAACGCTTTAAATCGTGACTGGATTGTTTTTTTTTTTTTTTTTTTGTATGTTTGTTGGTTATTTTATTGACTGTTGGTATGTTTGTCACTGTATATATGGAGGGGAAAAATATATGTACATATTTATTATTGTGTATACGTTCGATAATACATATATGTATTTTTGTATTTTAGTTATTTTATCTATACTTGTGTGTGGTTAAGAATTTTAATTTCAATTTGAATATTTTTCCCATTAAAATCTGTTTTCTATTTTGCTGATGTTTATTAAATATCGATTTTCATTCAAATTTTTTTTTTTAATTTTTTTCTTTTCTTTTTGTTGATGTTTATTGTTAGTAGTAAAAGTATTTTTAATTGTTTTTCAATAAAAAAAAAAAAGAGAAGAAAATTACACTTAAAAACTTAAACACCAATGTTCTGGATTCCGCAAAAATGTAAAAGTGGAATACGAATTCAATTCCACGCGGAATGAAAATTTGTTTTCTGCATTCCGTGCGGAATTATGAAGTTCTTTTTATATTTATTTTTTTTTCTCAATGAAATTTTTGAAAAATATACGAGTATATGAGTATGAGTAGATATTTTAAAAATTTTATTTTATTATTATGGAAAAAAAATTTTTTTTTTGTTTTTTTGTTTGTTTGTTTGTTTTTAAAGGAAAAATATACATAAAATATTAAATGACTGTATAATTACACATGCATTAAATAAAATTTTATACATACATACTACATATACATAATAGAGTGTATTTATGTATTATATATTGAAAATGAATGTGTATTGTATAAATAAAAAGTAAAATAAAAACTCTCATTTATTTATCTAAAATATATATTAAATAAATATACAATAACAGCATTTACAACATTTTTACTTAAATGAATACGAAAAAATATAAAACATATAAATAAAACATCACAACCTAACATAATAATAATAATAACAATATTAATAATAAATATAGGATCACGTATGTAATTATAATAAAATAAGAATGATAATGAAACAAAAATATCAAAAATCAAAATAACGAAAAAAAAAAAACATTTTTTTCTTTTCAATAAAAATGTCTACAACAAAAAAAAATCATATTAAAAATATAATTAAATAAAAAAATATTGAAAATACATAGTAAATACATACATAATGCACGCAAAAACAGAATAGTAAAAAATAAAAAACGGAAAAAATTAAAATTGGAAAAAATATATATAAACAATAAAATAGAATATTTTATGAAACATTTTTTATTTAAATTACATACATATTATTTATATGTATATATTTATATAAATATTACATATTTATTTGTATTTTTTCTTCTTTCTTTTTTTGTAATTAATACGTATGTATGTACGAGTACGAGTATGTATAATAATAAGTACCTATTTTTATGTAATTTATACAATCATGAAATACAGCCATAACAACGGTCTCCTAGTGAGTCCTGTGATAGTACTACATACTACATAAATAATATGTAATGTAAATATTTTCAACTTTATCATTGATTATCATAGATATGTACGACTACGAGTACGTATATATTATATATATATATATATATATATGTATAACCATATATAAATAATAGCTAGACAAAATGCAGAGATTTGAACTGAACAAACTATACGATGCTATCTGGATACAACGGGAAATCGATCGAAAATTTTATGTGTAATTTGTCATAAATGTAAAGGAAATGTAATTATATCTAGTCGGATCTTCTTGCAAAAAGCTATAAATATACACTATAGCAGAAACGTTTTTCATCACTTTCATTATTATTGTTTGTTTATGTTTTTCTTTTATATATTTTCTACATTCTAAATTCTACACAAATTCTATACTACCTGCATTGTGTAATCTTTGCAACAAAAAAAAAAAAAAAAAATAAAAAAAAAATAAATTACAAAAATAAAAACAAAAATAAAAAACAAAAAAAAAGTAAAATAAAATAACGAAATCAAAAAAATTAAAAAAAAATTAATAATAATAATTTAATATACATTACATACATATACATATGAAATACATAAGGTTTCTATATACGCTGCTAAAATTTTCATTTGAGTGAGTGAATAATATTGATTACTTGAAAACAAAAAACAAACAAAAAAAAAAAAAAAACTACAAAATAAACGAAGAAATTCAACAAAAAATGAAATGACAGAAAAAAAATAATATTAATACGAAATACATATTTTTCAAAAACTGAAAGTAAAATAAAATAAATAAAAGTATAAAAATAAATAAAACAAAAAAAAAAAACAAAAAAAAAAACAATAAATAAATTAATTAATTTTTTTTTCGTTCGTATATTATATGTTTGTGTGTAATATTATTGTACACATACATTATATATATGCAGATGTATGCAGTCATTTTAATGTTACCTAAGTATATTTATACTTAAATATGCATAATTTTATTTATTTATTTAGTTTTTTTTTTTTGTTTTTTTTTTTATTTTCAAATTATAAATTTCATAAATAAAATTGCAAGTAGCTATACACATACATTATGTTCATATACACACACATATAATATATATATATATATATGTATATGTATAGTTCGTCATCAATATATACAAGCATATAATACGTATAGCATATATACCTTATGAAACCAGGATATGTCATATGAATTTCGGTTTTTTTTTTTTTAATTTTTTGTAATTTTCATATCATGTTACAAATGTACTAGAATCGGTCATTGCAAAAACTACACATAAATCAAGTTTTTTTTTTTTGAAAAACACTTTTTGTTTTTTTTTGTTTTTTTTTTTTTTGTTGCAAACGTTTCCTATATGATTTAACTCACATTCTGAATAAAAATCACGAAAGTCAATACATACATATATTTGTTTCTCTTCAAACAATACTTAAGCCATTGCTTAAACAACATAAGTGATTTTTGCAAGCAATTCCTATTACAAACTACAAAAATGTTGACGATAATCCAAATAAGATATGATTATGATGTAGAATGTGATTACGTACCATAATTAATAATAGCAAAAAAAAAAAAAAAAAATATATGTTATTTTTACGCATGTAATATTTTTGTTTTAATTTTGAATAAAAATACAAAAAAAAATACATTACCATTTTGTACAAAATTACATATACTTACTACCTTATACATACCCTGTTTCTTGATAAAACGAAATCATAAGCCAAGACAATATTTTCTACATTTTCTTTTTTCTATTATAAATAAACAATAAAATTTATTCGAAAACTCAAATCCTTAAAATGACGGAATTTTTATTGATTCCTGAAAAATTTTAATTATATATGACTTACTTAGGTGATTTTTGAAATGACTGATTCGCAATATTATGTTCTTGTTACGTAATACTCACATTACATAGGCCCGTACTAATAACAGTATACTAAAGTCTTTATTAAAAAAAAAGTTGACTTTTAGCAAAAAAAAGTGTACCAATAATAATTTTAGCAAAGACTTTTTAGTTAGTGCAGACTTTAACTTCATGTTAGTAGACACTAATATAATGCTGACTTTAATAGAATGTTATTAGTACGGGCCATAATATATACATTACTCATACTTACGGCAATCTAAATATGATGTAGTAATGATATTATAAAATTAATAATGTACCATTAAAAGTTCGTATGTATATACTCATAATATTAGTTTTGGTATATATGTAGATATATGTATGTATATGTATGTATATGTGATGTGTATATGTATACATAAAGGAAAAGAAAGAATAACAACTAAAATAAATTATTGCCGCTATATAGAAGATAAAAAATATTAATTCAATTCGATATGAAAATTAAGTATACATATAGTATACACATATTAATACGTGTTGTCAAAAGTATTTTTATGATAAAAATAAATAAAACGAAATAACAACAACATCAACAACAAAAATATATAAAATAAACACAAATAATGATCTAAATATAGATATAATAACACAATACATAAACACATATATACATATAATATAAATTTATGAATATTGTAAGTAGAGAGAATGCGGTACGAATATAATTAATACATATATCTATACCTACACCTATACATGCATGTAATATCCAAAATTTAGAAAAAAAAACATTTTTTTTTTGTTAAAAACAAAACATTTTGAAATAAAAAAAAATTATATTAAAAAAAAAAAAAACAAACAAACAAATAATACAAAATAATACAACAAAAACAATTACTATATACTCGTATAATATATAATACCAAAAAATAATAATAATAATCAATAAAATTAAATAAATAGAAAAATAAAATAATAATTATTATAAAATAATTCGAAAAAAACATATATAAGTATGTAAGTAGGTAACGTATTTGCATTTGTAATTGTAATAAATATATGTAATTGGAAAATAAAAAATAAAAAATAAAAAAAATCAAAACAAAATAATAATATAAATAAAAAAAAAAAAGTTAATTCAAAAAAGAATAAAATTTATACATATAAATCTAATAGAAGTGTTTTAAAATGTTTATGATATAATGCAATATATTACATACATATACGAGTAATACATACGTATGTAATTATATTTAGAGTACATATATACATATTATAATAATATAAATAAAAACTATATAATAATTTACACAACAGTATAAAAACAAAAACAAAAAATGAAAAACAAACAAAACAAAACAAAAACACAAAATACATAATTAATAATATTAAACATTAAAAATATATGTATTTACACAATTTATAGAAGAAAAAAATATAAAAAAAAAAAACAAAATTGAAACATATACATATATATACATACTTATAAAACACATAAATACATACACACAAACATAAACATTAATTTTAATGAATAACGAAAAACGTATATATACCTACATTTATTGATGAAACTATAAACTATATAAAACCAAAAAATGAATCAAATTTTTGTAAAAATGTTAATAAATATTAAAAAAAAAAAAAAAAAAAAAACAAAAAACAAAATTATACGTGAAAAAAAAAATAAAATTTAAAAAACAAACTAGATACATTCATATACATTACATTACACACATATTAATATTTATATACATATGTATAAGAAAAATTCAAAAATAATAACTTTTAGTAAACTATATAAATATCAAAAAATAATAATAATAATAAATAAAATAGCGAAGAAAAATATTAACTGTAAAACTAATTGTAATAAAAAATAAGACGACGATGACGATAAATAAACAAATAGTTTTTGAATTAAATAATAATGAAAAAGAAAAACCAAACAAAATAAGTAAATACACTATAAATTATAATAGAAATTATATTATAAGTAATTAAATCGAAAAAAAAAACAAACAAAAGAAAAAAAAATATTCGTAAATTTATAAAAAAATAAATAATACACGTAATACACATCTTATATTATATATACATACATATATATTTATAAAATTATACAACTGAAATTGTATAAATAAAAATGTAATAAAATTACATTTATGTACGCATATAAATAGTAATATAATAATAATAATAATCAAAAAAGAAAGAAAAAGAAAAAAAAAACAAGAAAACAAAAACAACAATAACAACAATAATCTTATAATAGATATGTACTTATTAAACTAAAAAAAAAAAATTAAATAAAATAAAACAAAACAAAAAAATAAATAAATTATTATTAATAAAAATAAAACTATTTAAATAGAAACAAAGAAAAACAAAAACAATTTTTCGATTAAAACGAAAATAATCAATATATACAATAAAAAAAAAAAAATTAAAAATTAATAATTAATTCTAGTGAAATATTTGTCATAATGCACAAATTACTAAAACAAAAAACGAAGAAAAAACAAAAGAAATTAATTGAATAAATAAAAATAATTATAATAATAATAGTAATAATAATAAAATATTGATAATGATAAAATATTATAGTAATGATAAAATAAAATACACACACACATACATACATATATTTGAAAAAAAAAACATAAACAAAACAAATAAAATAAATAGAAAAAAAAATAATGTTGAATTTAATTAAACAATAAAATTAAACAAGTGAAAAAAAAATAATAAATGAAAAACAAATACATACATACATATATACATAAAATTCCAGTATATACATACATATACATAATGTGAATTTGAGAAACACAAATGCATATTATATATACATATATATAATGTAATAACGTGAAAAAATAATAATAAAAAATAGATATTAAAAAACAAAAACAAACTATATATACATTATATACTGATGATAATTAACATTAAAAGTAAATAAACAAACAAAACATACAAAACACGAAAAATAAATAATAAAACAAAAAAGAAAACAAAAAAAAATATAAATAAATAAAGCGATTTAATTATATTAAATTAAATTTAAATTAAATTTATATTAAAAATTAGATTTTTTTAAATAAAATGTAAAAAAAATTAACAAAAAAAAAACATACAAAACACAAAAGAAAATATATGTTCAATGAGTAAAATATGAATGAGAAATGATACATGTATACATATATGTATATATGTGTAAAAAAGATAAGAAATTAGATAAGAAATAATGCATCGATGACATACATACATAAATAAAAAAAAATGATGAAATGCGAAAAGAAAAAAAAATTGAAATAAATTTGTTTTCCTATACAGTATGAAACTTTATTTTAAGTTTCTTTTAGACAAAATATAATTATAAAAACAAAAAACAAAAAAAAAATACAAAATAAATAAAAAAAAAAAAATTGAAAAAAAAACTAAAATTACTAAAAATAAAAAACAACTATAAATTAGAAGAAAAAACAAAACAAATAAAATAATAATACATATGGATATAGAAATGAAAAATAAATTATAAAAATAAATACAAAATAAGAAAAATAAATATTTCATTATTATAAAATGATATATGAATGATGAGTAATTATTATAAATAATAAGTAAATAATATTAAAAACAAATAAAAAATAAAAAAAAAAAAATACGAAAAATGATAAATGAAAAGTGAATAAACGAAAATAAGAAAAAAATATGTACGTTTTGATGTTAAGCCGTTGCAAAATGATTTTATTTAATTTAAAAAAAGAAAAGAAAAAAAAATGAAAGAATGGAAGGCAGAAGGAAAGAAAGATTGAAAGAAAAAGAAAAATACATAATTGGAAATTGAACAAATAAAAAACAAAAATTAAAAAATAAATAAAAATAAATAAAACAAAATAAAATAAAAAATGAAACAAGAAAATTAAAAATGTAAAAAAAAAAAAAAAAATTGAAAATAAGAAAATTAAAAAAAATATATATTATAATATGGAAACATCCTCATTACACATTTGAAAAAAAAAAAAAAAAAATAAAAAAAAAATAAACAAGAAAAATGTAAAATGTGCACAACACAACACAACACGACGATAAGAGATGTACATGTTGAGTGTATGCAATCAGTTAAAAGTTATTTTGTTATCTTCTATTTTCAACATCTTAATTAAAAAAGTTATTTATGAATATCTGATATATAGTTTTATTTTATATGATAAGTGTGATATTTTATAAAACGATAAAAATATATAATTAACACTCATACAAATTCATGTTTGTATGTAATATAAAAATAGTAGAGGATTTATAGTGGTAGAAGCATATATATGAATTATAGAAAAAATGAAAAATGTTATACGTTGTTATACTGATACTTAAAGGTTATTTTCGTTTTTGTTACTTATTTGTTACCGTTTCCTGTATGTACATATATACATAAATCAAAATTTCAATTTTCAATTTTAAATCTAACAAACTATATAACGGTTATTCATGTATTGGTTTGTGTTTCCGTTTCCGATATAAAATTGAATGAAAAATTCAATTAAAAAATTATACAAATTTCCTTTTTCATTCTTACTTCTGTTACTGCATTCTTGAAAAAAAAAATCTGCACATATTCAATTTTAAGAAAAATATAATAATTTAATGCAAAATTTTTGAAAGATTAATACATAAATCCGAATGGCATTCAAATGTGTTAATAATTATTGGAAGTATATATTGACAGATAATGTATAAAGATGCCAAATCGCGTAAAATCTTAAATATTATTAAATGTTATTCAAATTTCTTAAAATTTTTCGATAACTTCCAGAAAATTAAAGATAATAATATATTAATCTGAAATGAATAAAAATGAGTGTTTTTTTCGTTTTCATGTAAACATTTATTAAATTCTTTTAAAAAAGCACAGATAGAATTTGACAATTTGAAATTTATTTTTGTTTTTTTTTATTTATCCAAAAAAAAATAAATATCTTGTGCGAATTTTTTCAAAATGAACAAAAAAAAAAAAAAAAAAACAAAACAAAAAAGTAAAATTAAAATTAAAAATCTTTTAATAATCGCTTCTTATGAATGCATCGCTGCTAATTTCTTTTTGGATAAATGCTTTTTGGAATTTTTCATTATAGAACCATCAAAAATTGAATTAACCGATAAAATTCTTCTATACCATTTCGTATTCTTACTAGTAGCCGTTTTACCAGGCTTCAATTGACTGACATCATTATTACTTTTTGTTTTATTACAATCATTTAAGTGCACTTGTGGCTTCAGACTTTCCAGATTTGTTAGCGATTTCGTACGTAAATCAGTCTCAATTTGTTGCTCTTGTAAATTTTCGGTTGTATTACACTTAACTGATAATGCTGATGATTCATTTATATAGCCATTGATATTCATTAGTTGCATTGAATTTTCTAATGGTGAGATTTCTTTTTGACTACGTTTTCTTGGTGGTTTTTCTGGTATTGTTGATGTTGTTTTTGTTGTTATTGTATTTGATTGTACGATATCATTTTGATTTGATACAATTTCCGTTATTTGAATAGTAGGCCTAACAAAAAAAAAAAATTCATTTATTAAAATATTATATTCAAAATTAAAAATAATTCACAATAATAAAATAACCTACACTTGTGAAGTATTGTTACATATTTTCATATCTCTTGCAGCTAATTCAGCTGGTGTACATTGTATTGAATCTTTTAATTTTTCCCAAAAATTCCATAATTTTCCTGATCTTTGATAGTTGAGTATAAAATAAAAGCTTAGTGTTGGTGGAAGTGTACAACCCTCATACAGACATGGAATTATTTTTCTTCGTCCTTGTTCTATACATAATACAATATTTTTATTATCAAAATAATATCGTAAAATCGATTTTTCATTACATTATACGATATTATTCGTATGATTTTTCATATGAGAATCAAAATATATTTTTATATTTTGAACACAGTTATATACATACATAATTAAATATTGAAATTATATATGTATGAATTGAAATTTTAAATCCCATTTTAATTTTCATATGAATGTTTTATATAATGAAGTAGGTACCTCTAAGTTATTAAAATATAAAATCTTTATTTATGTAATTGTACATACCAATTCCTAGGGCTTGAGCATAATTCACAAAAAATGTATTCGCTCTACTCTTTAAGAACGCTGGTGAAACTATAACAATTAATCGATTACATCTTTCTGAAAGAAGTCTTAGTATAGCCTCATGTTCAGATGATATTCCACCAATTAAATCTCTTTCTCGAACACAAAGCTAAAGAAAAAAAAAATTTTTTTTTTTGATTTTAAAAAAATTTACATGATATTAATTGCGATTATGTATAGTTACTTCTCATATTCTTCTCAAATTTCAAAATTTTTATATTCATTTCATTCATTTACCTTAAGCCTGTAATTTTCCATTCTTTCAATTAATTCTACAGCAAAATCTATGTCTTCATCAGCAAACAGAACAAATGCATCATAAAATTGAGGTGGAAGACCTTCCTGTGCACGTATCATATCATCTTTTGTTATTACATTCTCGTCATAATTCATATTAATTTCAGGTAATGCATTCGTATTATTTCTCATTGATTTTCTTTTTATTTCAAGGTAATATTGGGCATCTTCATCTTTAAATAGATTTTCATTTTTCAAATGTAATGTTCGATTATATAAATAAATATGCATAAATATATTTAATAAAAATAGTATACATAAAATTATTACATTACATATACATATGTATGTATAAGTATGTATTTAAATTATATATGTACTTACAAAATATTTCACTTATATCATCTGCAACATCCCAACGATCTATAATACCAAGAAATGTACGTAGATTATCAAATGTAGCCATCGATTTGTTTTCTTTATACCATAAATTAAGAACTTTTGCCATTGCATCTTGTTCATTATAACTGATCACCGATGTACCATATAATGATTGTATACCACTTAAATATGCAATACCTCTCCAATCTCTTGGATAACCTTCTTCAGATGGCAAAATTTTAATCGGATTCAATAATCTAGACAATAATAAGCAACCTTTCTGACGTAAGGCATTAATTGGTATTGTTTTTAAATCAATTGATTCACTTAGTTTCATTAATTCCATTTTATTTTATTTTTGTTTTATATAATTATGTAATTGTATTTATTTTATTATTTTCATATACATATGTATATACATAATTATATTTAATAAGCAATTAACACTAATTTCAATTTGGAATGAAAATATATCACCCACTAATATTGGCTAAAATAGGTGTTGGTTAATTTATTATCATATATCTAATAAAAATTTAAGTTTATATAGACGAATGAAAAAGATGATAGAATATTATATAGAATGAAAATGAAGAAAAAATTTAAGGGAAGTATAGAATACGAGAAAAGAAAATGAAAATTCAAAAAATAATCCAAAATTAAATACCTCTACACTCTACACTACAATTCTACATTTATATTTTTTATATCTATATATGAATATGAAATATAATCAATAATATATAAAAATATGATGGATCTTAATCAGCTACAAATCAACTACTGACACTGACAAATTACAATGACAACTGACGACAATTGCTCTAATTTAACACCCATCGCACAATTCCGGCGACAACTACAGCGTATACATTAGTTATTAGTATACAATTCAACTACAAAACGACAAACGACATACGACATTTATATGACAAAAATTTTTTAAACACATGTAGTTGTATGTAACTGAATATAATAAAACGACAACGACAAACGACATTATCGCTCAACGACAAAATTAAAACCTATGGTGTCTTCAAAAATGCAAGCTTGCGGGAAGCTTACGTTTGCATAGTGTTCATTTATATCAACTTGCAAACGTCAAGTGTTCATTTATTTAAGTTTATCGTCATTCGTCAACTTATGTTAAGATTTGCAAGGTTCTTGATCGTCTTGATTATCTGGTGTATGCAGGGGTGGGTTCACGTAAGGTGATTGGTGATAGGTGATAGGTGATAGTTAAAAAGTGATCACCGAAAAGTAATTATTCGTGTAAGGTGATCACCAAAAAAGTGATGGAATTTGAAACGCGGCGAATTCCACAGTATATTTATAGTTGTCAAACGTCAATCAAAACAAATAAAAATTTAAATTGTGAATAAGAATAATTAATAAAGAGAATTCAATAACGTTTTCGTCTATAGCATTTTTTATTTCAGATTCTGAAAATGAATCTCAAATAAAAATAATTAGGAGAAAAATGCAAGATAGCAATAATCCCTTGGAATTACCGGATGTTCAGTAAATTGCAATTATTCATGGAGAATTTCATTGTAAAAATAACACAATATACATATTTTAAATTACAAAATTATTTAAATAAATTATATACCATCAACAGCAAACACCAATTGATTGTATGTGATTATGAGTATTTTTTGGTTAGGTAGAAGAAGAATAATAGTAAAAATTAGAAAAGTGACACCTCAAATGCTATCACCTCAAAGTGATAACATTTAGTGATAATTTTTGGTGATTGTCACCATAGGTGAACCGAAATTTGTGGTGAATATCACCAATCACCTTACGCGAACCTACCCCAGATTTTTTCAAAACACTGTAAATCATATACAAATAATCATTTTTTCTTTCATTTCAAAATTCAAAAATTTAAAACATAAAAAGTAACTGAAATTTTTTTCAAAAATGACTTATCAAAATTAATATAGCCTTCTTCTTCCACAATGACAAACGACAAAAATAGAAATAGGTTATAATTTTGTCGCTGAGCGTCAATGTCATTTGTCGTTTAATTATACTCAATTACATACAATTAATGCAACCTTTATTTTTTTTATGCGCAACTACATGTCTTTAAAAAACTTTTGACATTATGAATGTCGTTTGTCGTCTTGTAGTTGAATTGTATTTATGCTATTAATTTGAATTACTACTGACTACTGAGTAGTGAGTAGTGAGTAGGAGTACTGCCAAACCGGAACTGCATAGGTAAAAAATAAAGCTATAACCTAAATAGACGTGACGAAACGAAAGAAATTAAACGAACGTAAATACTCGTTTCGTCAGTTTGACAATTTGCCTTAAATAGAAACGATTCGAAACGAGTAAAATTGTGTATGAGTATTGAGTAGAAACAAGTATAAATGTGTATAAAACGAGTAGAAACGATAAAATGTACGACCGCTACGGCACTATCCGTTTCGTCTCGTTTCGTCTATTTGACATTTAAACTTATCGAAATTGAACGAACGTAAGAACACGTCCATTTAGGCTAGTTCTACGTACCACAGTACTATCGTATGTATCGTTTCGTTTCGTTTCGTCTCGTCACGTCTATTTAGGTTATAGCTTAATATATAAATATACGAAGTGTTACCGTTTTTATAATATTTAATTAAAAGAATCAATTTTTGCGACAGCTGACAACTCAGCTACTCAATGTCAATTGTCGTGTCGATTTTTCAATTCAAACATCCACCATTCAGAGTTGAAGTTAATTTTTATAAAGATATTCGACATCCAGCCAGCCAGATCCCAGATCCAGCCAGCCAGATCCCAGATCCAGCCAGAAGATAAAAGATAGAACATAGAGGAACATAGATAAATTATTGACGTGTTCTGTTAAGTTGAAATTGACGATTGAGGTCTTGTGATTTTGTATTTGTTGATATTTGTTTAGTTCGATTTTCGATTCCATTGTTTTTGAATTAATTTTAATTGAGAAAGTAAAAATATAAAATCTAAAACAAAACAGATTAATTTTATAAACTTAAAAGTGTTTAATTGTGAAGTGTTGGTTGCTGTAAACTGTTGCTGACGGCAAAGCCGAGGAAGAGAATTTTATAATTGTGACCTCTAGAAGCAAAATAAAACTTTTCCACTTTTGGAAAAAAATGAGATAGCTATACAATCAGTTTGCTCTCTTACTTTTTTATATAAATCAATAAAAATATCGCCGCAAACTACTTTTTTTCCAGGCTAAAATCTAATTGGAAAAAATATGTCGTTGCAAAAAAATGCTTTTCCACGTGCACATTTATTTCAAAAGAAAACTTTTCCACTCACTTGTTTTCGTTACAAAATAAGACATTTCCAATATAAGTATGTTTAGCTTTAGATATGCTTTTCATACTTTCGCTGCAAAATCAAACATTTCCAATTAAATGAAAAACAGTTTTTTTGTTCATTTTATTGCTTTCTTATTGCACATCTGGCACGTGAATAACAGTATTCTTTCCGATATTTTATTGTTGAAACTTTATTAATCATATTTTAATCTTCAAATAGAAAGGTTGTTTAATTAAAGTTTTGAAAATTTTGTTTTTAAAATGGAAAATCAGTTTGAAGATTTTGTTAAAGAAAACGCTGCAAAATCGAGGAAGAAAAAGATTAATAAGGACAATTGGAAGCGTGAAAAGGAAAAACAAGCAAGGTAAACCAGAATTTGATTAATTGATACCACACAATCATACCTAAATTTTATATTTTAGATTAAAACAAAAAAAATTGCCAAAAAGATGTATATGTCGTCATGGGACGAAAACATTTAAATGTCATAAATTAAAAGCTAATGATTTACTTCTATTCTCCAAATCGTTCTATAAATCAAAGGACAAGATAACTCAAGACAGCTTCATTTTAGCGCATACTATGATAACTAGGACAATAAGAACTAATCGTCGAAAGGAAGGCACCGCGAAAGAATTTTCCTGTAAATATTTTATAAGGAATAAAAATGGTGAAAAATTCAGAGTTTGCCAAAAAATATTTTTTAATACATTAAGAGTTGGTAAGACCAGAATCACAGGTGTGTGCCGCAGATCTTTCCGAGATGGAGGTAGTATTCCTGTTGAAAAACGTGGGGGAGATCGCGTATCAAAAAAATTTGAAAACAAGAGACGTGCGGTGATTGAATTTATGAAAAAAATTCCAGTACTGGAGATTCATTATTGCCGGTCCTTCACAAAAAGCAGACAATATTTGCCATCCGAGCTGAACATAAAAAAACTTTATAAAATGTTTAGCACCGCCAATTCTAGTTCTGGAGTTAAAGAGAGCTACTTCCGTTTTATATTCAACAATTATTTTAACGTAGGATTTAAACCTCCTTCACAAGACCTTTGTTCAACCTGTTTAATGCTGAAGGAGCAACTTAAGATGGAAAAAAAAAGGTCAAAATAAACTAAAAATCAACGAATTAATAACAAATCAACGTATACATAAATTGCGGGCAAAAGCATTCTTCGCATTAGCTAGAGAAAGCCATCCAAACATGCAAACCTTTTCTTTTGACTGTCAAAAGAATATGTTGCTACCTAAAGTTGCAGATCAAGCCGCATATTATAGCCGCCAACTTTATTTGTATAATTTTGCAGTAGTTTGTGGATCATCAAAGGATCAACTATCAAGGGAAAATGTAATCTTGTTCACATGGACGGAAAATGAATTTCCAAAAGGATCAAATGAGATTTCTTCAGCAGTTTATCATACGCTTTGTTCCTTTTCTTTTGAAAAAGCAACTAAAACGATCAGACTTATATGTGATGGATGCGGTTCCCAAAATAAAAATTCGACTATGGTAGCTATGTGCAGTTATTGGTTAAAAAATAATGCTCCACGAAATATTAATGAAGTTCAGTTAGTGTTTCCAGTTCCGGGACATTCTTATATACCTCCTGACCGTGTCTTTGCACTCATTGAAAAAAAGGTTAAAAACAGGCAAACAATAATTTCTCCTTTAGAATACTTTGACATTTTTGACGAACACGGAAAAGTGCAAAAATTAGGCGGTTTTGATTGCCCTGTAAAGGACTGGAAATCCGAAACAACAAAATTTTTTAAACCTCCTGGTCAATGGCATTTTCAGTTTAGTAAATGCAAAAGACTCATTGTCAAAAAAACCAAAAAAGGATCTATTTTAATTCGAGGTGAATGCTTTTATAAATCTGACGTAGGAGTTGCAAAATCAGTTCTGAAACCCAAAATGAGAATTTCAGACTTTTCACCTGTATTAACTCAAAAGGGAATCAAAGTAAAAAATGAAAAACTAAGCGATGTCAATAAACTTCTAACCAAACATTTCGGAGAAAATTGGAAAAATACAGAAGACCTAATATTTTATAGAAAATTATTCGAAGATATTGAAAACAACGAAGAAGACTTTGTGGAAAACGAAGCAGATAATTCATTATGTGAGCCCCGAGAATATGAAATAGATGTACGGGTTTAATTTCAAATATTTTCTTGAATAAATTTTTTTTTTCAAATAAAAATGGTTATGTTGTTTAATTCTTGTAATAGCAAAAGCCATCATTTCCTTAACACTTGGTGACAAAACAATACTTTTCCGATATGTTGCATCAAATCACAACTTTTCCATTTTATTTTTAATAAAATCTTCTTTATTTATTCTTTTTGTAGTAAAATGACAACGTTTATAGTAATATAATCGTGATGATAATAAGAAAATTGAAATTTGAATGTTTTGCGTTGAAAATTATAGCTCATGCAGTTTTTCGCGTTTTTCTCAGAATTACTAAAAGTGGAAAAGTTTTATTTTGCTTCTGGAGGTTACAATTAAAAAAAAAAGTTTTCTATTTAATTTATAAAAATGTCGTATATAAACCTAACTGATATGGTTGAAGAAGATGCTGCAGATTTGCAGTTTCCTAAAGGTAAGAACTAAAAACGAATGAAATAGCTACATACTACAAATTTAAATTTATTTTTTAAACTTTGAGGCACTTTGAGGTAAGAATTGTGTATGAAAATATCCAAACATAACCCTACTATATGTAAATTGACATATGAAAATCAAAAAAAAATTTTTTAACTTAGAAATGTGTCGTGTGGTATGGATGGACATTTATAAGAAGACTTTTGAATAGACTCTGATTTTATGATTGATATAAATTATGGATTATAAACTCATAATTACATTGGATTTAATTAAAAAAAAATGTTTTCCTAATCTACATTTAAAAACAAAACTTTAAAATTTCAGATATATCTTCTAATGATATTAATAATGTAACAGCGAATACATCAACAAATTCAAATTATGTTCCGTGTAATAAAAATTTAAATCTAAATAAACTAGAATCATTATTATCGTCATCAGAAATAATTCATAATCAAAAATGTTATTTTTGTCATAATTTTGTAAAAGAGCCATATATAAAATGTGCTGAATCTGAATGTTTGACAATTTTATGCTTAAAATGTTTTTCAATTGGTGTTGAAACATCACAACATTCGAATACACATTCATATATAATTGTTCATGATAATGTACGGATATTTCCAAATACAAATTGGACAGCTGGAGAAGAGAAATTATTTTTAAATTTAATTCAAACATGTGGTCTTGGTAATTGGGATGATATATCAAAAATTTTAAAAACGCATACAGAAAAAGAATGTCGTGAACATTATTTTCAATATTATTTTGATGGTATATTTAATAAATTATTGGGTTTAACAAATATTGTTTATTATCGACAACCAACTCCATATTATTGTAATATGAAGAGTATTGATCCACCACGTTACAATATCGATGATGCAATTAATTTTAGAAATATGTCCGGTTATAGAGCAGCAAGAGGTGATTTTGATACACCATATGATAATTCGGCTGAACATTTAATTACTCAATTGGATGATGAATTATTAGAAAATATTTCAAACGATAGTGATAATAAAAATTTAAAATATTGTTTTGAAGAACTATATTGTGGTATCATTAATGCGTATAATAATCGATTAAAGTGAGTAATAATTCTTTAAAATTTTATATACTTACATTTATGTATAAAACACCAGTCTTTCTTTTACTAGATTTTATTACATTGTATCTTCTCTATAAATATATTTCAGAGAACGTTATCGTCGTTATAAAATTATGAAAGATCATGGATTACTTGTCGTCAATAGAAATCATGCATATCTACAAAAATATTGTGAAGCATTAAATTTATCACAAAATTCAAATAAATTAAATGAAACCGGACGTTTTATATCATTAATACAAATAACAAGTCCAATTGCATTTGATTCGTTAGTTGAATCTCTACAATTGTTTTTCGACTACAAAAAATATTTGCTTAAGTATGATTTTTTAAAATTCAAACAGTTCGATTTGTTAATAAATTATCATTATGCGAATTGATTTTTATTTACAGATTATATAATTTACGTAAAAATGGCATAACAACATTTTATGGTGCTAAAATATATAATAAATTAAAATATAAACGTTTATTTAAAATGAGAAATAAAAAATCTGAACAAAATGATGATTTAATGACTGATTGGAAACAATTAGGAGCAAATATAGATCAATCAGAAAATAATGATGAAGAACAAATATTATTATTATCAAATCCATTTAATTTGATTCAAAAGAGAAAAAAAGCAGCACCATTAGATATAATAGGTATGTTTTTTATTTTATCAAAATTTAGTGAAGAAATTTAAAAATAAAGTGAAAAATTCAATTTAATTTATTCATATTTATGTTTATTTTATTGATTTTCATTTTTTTTAGAACTTCCTGGTTATTCACAATTGACTGATGGAGAAAAAAATTTATGTAGTAGAGCACGTATAACACCGTTAGCATATCAAGAATATAAAGAAATATTTAGAAGAGAAAATATTAAATTGGGCGGTTTAAAATTAGCTGATGCCAGAAAATTAATAAAAATTGATGTCAATAAAATCAGACAATTATATGATTTCTTACTAGAGAATGGTTTTATAAATAAATCATATTCAGCGAAATAATCAAATAAAATGGGGCTTGAATAGCTCGATGGTTGTGGTGTTGGACTGGTATGCTTGAGGTCTCGAGATCAAACCTCAGCCAGCGCGCTATTCTCGTCCAAGTCGATCATTAATTCAATCAGCAATGTGGAACAGTAACTGATTACTGATGATGAACTGAATTGTTATATCTGATAGAATTATTGATCGACGGTGATATAATGGACTGAGTATTCGTGTGCACTTAATATACATACATATACATTGTATAAGTTAAAGAAAAAATAAATAAATAAATGGAAAATTTGGAAAAGCAAAAAAAAATTATTTTCATCCAATTATATACGAAGATTGCCATACAACTGAAGAAACATTTGAATAAAAGTAATAGGATAAAGAAAAAATCAAAGGAAATAAGAATTAAATTATCCACTCATTGAACACAGCGACGGCCGATTACCGAGTACCCGACCGTACACACAATGCATATCCTCTTTTTTAGCTTAAAAAATAGCAGCACCTTTCTAATGATGGTGATTATATGACAAATGCCATGCTACTAAAGAAAAATTTGGAATTTAGATAAAGCAAAATGAATAAAATACAGAATAACAATAACAATATGTGCGAACGAACAGTGATGGTAATTGCAATTTTAAAATTTACAAAAATATTTCCTTATCGAATTTTTATATTAAATACATCTGTTTATTGATTTATTGATCAAATTATTATAAATTTGGATGATGATGCTACATGATAGTTTTTCTAGTGATGAAGAATGTTAAAGTATATACAACTTTATATATATATTAATTTTTACTTAAATTTTATTGTTTTTTTTATTTCTTAATTTTAATTATATTTTTAAAATAAATACACTGTAAAAATACACTGTGAAGTAGTGTAAATAATAATTTCCCACTTGAATTGAGAATTTCCCTTTTAAGAAGAATTTTTGAAAAAATGTATGCTCACAACTCACATCACTGTTTCAAATTTCAGTGGAAAGGGTAAGTAGGTTCTACTGCGCATGCTTCTCCTTCACCAGTCTTCAGTGGCTCTACTATACCAAATTTAACGAATCGAAGGTTACAGTCGGATGTTATTAAATATTTGAAAATTTAAAATTGGAGGAAATATTTATTGTGAATTGAATTTCAAGAAATAAACTGCAATTATCAATTGATTGTGAATTTTGAAAATTTTAAAATTATTTATTATAAACTTTGAAAACTAGATGCCACAAAATTTTAATTTTAATTTAAATTATATCAGAACTGTAACGGTCGATTCGACAAAGTAATGCTCGAGTATTTTTATTTTTGAAAGTAAACAAATTGTTCGTTTCCGTTTACTCGTATATTTCAAGTCAATTTGAGTTTGTATGGAATATCATAAAGTAAATAAAATAAAATGGTTCTTCGAAAATTGACAAAACGACAACTGACTTTTTTAAAATTGATAGAATGATGCCAGAAGAATTATCATCCATTATGTAAACAACTTGAACCAGAACATTTAAAAAGAAATTTTGCTCAGTTTCCGAGTTAACGAAATAAGTAAAGTAAATAATATAGAAGTGAAACAAAATTGAAAATATATTAATTTGTTTTATTTTTGTTTTTAATTTTCAGACCCAAAAAATTTACGATGAGAGGACACAAACGATATTTCTTCACTTACAGAGATCTGCATTTATTTTGTATAAAAGTACAGAGGATTCACGAATTGGGCCACCATCGATCGTTATAAATTTGAAACGATATGAATTAACGCCAGAAGTGAATTTGAATATATCTCAAAGGAAATGTAGTATAAAATTAGAAGTACCACCAGAAAGTGATCGTGGTGCTAATAGTGAGTTATGGCTACGTTGCGAAAACGAAGAATAATATACTAAATGGATGGCAGCATTAGTTTTTAAGGGAAGATCATTAGCTAATAGTTCATATGAAAGTGAAGTAGCCAGTATAAAATCATTTTTAAATATGCAAAAATCAATGCATAATGATGCAGCAGTTAGTATTAATCCAGTTAGTATTAAGCTATGAGGTCGAACCATACAAATGATAATAGAAGCACATGCAAATGTTGAATATAATAAAATGGAGGTAACTTTTTTTTTATTTTTTCTTCTTAAATCGATTTCTCAAATTCAAATTTAAATTGAAATTTAATAAAAATATTTTCGTTTGTATTTATTTTAGGCATTGAATGTTAGTCGGGGAATTAAATGCATGATGATACAATTCGAAAATGAAAATATAATTTTATTTATTGTGTCTATTGTCTGATTGTAAGGCCGTTCATGAATTTATTGGTGGCTACATTTTTATCAAAGAAAGAAATTTATTTAAAGAAACAAATCAAATGCTTGACGAAGAACTGTTTCATAAACAAAGTGGTGGTTGGATCTGATTTTTTTTTTTTTTCGTTTTATAATTTTTCAGAAAATTTTGATTTTAGAAAAAAAAAATGTTATAATATAGTAACTACATTATGATTTTAATTTTTTATTTTGATTTTTTCTTTGTAATTTTAATTTATTTATAAATTTTGTAAATAGTATAAAATTTTAAGCAAAGATAAAATATAAATTAAAAGATATAACATAATAATAATTAAATAAATTTAGTGATTTCTAAATTGTGAAGAATATTCAAAAGAGATTGGAAATGAAGGAGAAATTTTAATTAAATTGAAATAACTTAAAAGAGAAGAATTATTGAATTAAGACTAAAGAAAAAATATACATATGTGTATACAATATAATATACCATTTATTATGTAGTAGAACTTTTTATATACAAATACAATGTAATAAAAATTTTCTTTTTACTATAATTGATTTAGTGAATGAATTTTTCATATTTTTGAAAAATATAAATGATGTATATTTTAAAAAATGAAATACACAAAACATGTATAATGTACAATTAAAAATTTTAAAGAAATAATTCTTGAATAATGTGCAATTAAAATGTTTTTGTCTCCTCTACAAAACAACGTTGAAATATAGCAATTGAAAATTTTAAAGTTTTTTTTTTTTTGTTTTTTTGCAAAATTTGTGTGATACCCCCCCATGCGAAAAATTTCAATTTTTTTGAATACACAGTTCTAGATTTTATAGCAAAGAGAAGACATCATTTATCATATGAATTACAGACACAATTAATACTAATGATTAATGGAAATTAAGTTAATATAATAAAACTCTTTAAAACAAAATTTAATATTAATAAATTTTTATTT
Source organism: Villa cingulata (assembly GCA_951394055.1). Taxonomy (NCBI): domain Eukaryota; kingdom Metazoa; phylum Arthropoda; class Insecta; order Diptera; family Bombyliidae; genus Villa; species Villa cingulata. The sequence goes on along the minus strand of OX596017.1, from coordinate 50,428,307 downwards.
TTAGAAATGGCATGAGTTTTTCATTTTATTTTATGTATTGTTTGTTTTTTTTTTTGTTTTTTTTTTAAATATATTATTTTATAATGTTTTTCTTCTTTTTCTTTAATAATTATTAAAAGTAATCAATCACCTTTATTTTTCATTATTTTTTATTTTTTTTTGTCATTCTTGTTTTTTTTTTTCATATTATGTATATGTATGTATATGTTATATTTAATATTTTATAATTAATTTTTAGTTTTAATGTTTGTTTTTTTTTCTGGTTTTTTTAATTTTAAATTTGAATTTTCGTTTTTATTAGTTTAGCCTTTTTTTTTGTTTGTTTGTTTTTTTTTTGATTAATTTATTTATAATATAATAAATGCTCTTTTTTAAAGATCACAACAATAAATTCAAAAAACTAGAGAAAAAAATTTTTTTCTTACATATACATTATTATTATGTATTTTGAAAATTTAGATACAGAAGAGAATTTATATTATGTATGTATTTATTAAATCATTTTATTTATTATTTCAATATACATATATTTATTTTTAATTAATTTTGTTTTTGCTTCGATAATTTTTTTTTTCTTTTTTGTTTTAAAGTTTTTGATTTCTCTTTTTATGTTGTTTTGTTTTGCTTTGTCATTTATAATGTATGTATATAATAATATGTATTTATGTTTTGAAACCACTGAATAATTTAAAAATTTAAAAATTTCTTTAGATTATTAATATAATAATGTATACAAGTTATATATACATATATATGTATATGTATATATATAATAATAATACATATTTATAATAATAATTCATAACTAACATGTAATAATAATTTGTAATAAATTTCAATTTTTTTTTTTTTTTTTTTTATTCTAAGTATGTATATTGTTTTATCTACATATAAGTACATATTTTTTTTTTTCGAACTATATCTGCACTTATAAAATACATTGTATGATGTGTACATATATGTATCTATATAGTAGTAATAATAATCATATGAGTAATGTATGTTTTAAAAAAAATTTTATTTTATATAATACATAACTACAGATAAATATTTCATACGAGTGTATAATGTAATTTATGTGTGTGTGTGTGTATTTGTTTTATATGTATTTTTTTTCTTTTTTTTTTATTCATTCATTTAATTCATTTTCTCTGTTATAATAAATGAACATTACATAAATATTTTTATTTAAAGTTAATGTGTTTAATACAATTTTATTTTATTTCAATTTTTTTTTTTTTTTTTTTGTTAATGGTATTAATTTTGTTAAAGCTATCTAAAAGGTGTTGTTTTATATATAAATTTCCTACATACATAATATTATCATAGATAAGGATATTCTTATCTGTGATATTATATGTACATACTTAATATACATTTATTAAGATATATTTTTTTCTTTCTTGTTCATTATCATATATATATACATAATATGTTGTTCATGTTCTTTTTCATGTATGTACATATATATGTATGTGGTAATTTTTTTTTTTTTCAATTTCAATATCAATATAATGAATTACAAATTTTTTCTAATCAAAAAAAAAAAAAAAAAAAACTACTACACATAATGCAACATAATAAAATGTGAATTCATTTTTTTCCAATTGCACATATTATATTTTTGTTGTAATACATTTTTATACTCGTATTATGAAGTTTATATGAGTATTGGGAATATTGAATACATATTTTAAAATATGTATTAGAATTTAATATAAAAAAATTATTTTATTGTACACATATTTATTGGCCCATATATACATAAAAACTATCAAATTCGAATGTAGACTTTGCTAAAAAAAAATGGTAAAGAAAAATCGTATAGCAAATGCTTAAACATTGTTATGCATAAAATATTTTAAGCAAATGTTGTATCCGAACCGAATTTCGGATATAATAGTATTTGCTTGCTATACAGAACATCTGTCAAAACACAAAACACACAAAATAGTCCAGCCAGTTGGCAGTTAAATTAAAGCCAGTCAGTCAGTCATTCTATTTTTCGTCTGTAACTCAATCGTTTGGTCTCCTCAAAATCCATGAACATCGCCATATAATTAAATAATTTAATTATACTATATATCTAGATATAGATATTTGGCTACACCAATTTTTTGTTTTTTTTTTTGTGTTTTTTTTTTTTAATTTTATTTCTAGTACGTACATTTCTAGTACGAATATTGTTTGTATATTGAAATTGTAACGAAATTTTTGAACCATTTGAATGATGTATAACAAAAATTTTAGAAAAATTACGTGGTGTGGTTACTGAGGAATTGTGTACCCAATTATGTTGAAATTTGATGAAAGCCTTGTACTTATTGTCCTGTACAAGAAAAACTAAAACCTTTTTGGAAAATGTTTTGGAACGCTCATCTCAATAATTTTCCTTTGAGCTTTCATTTAAAGCATGTTTCATAAAAATCGGATAAAAAATGGCTGAGAAAATGTGTACCCAATTTACCCAAAATCAGTAAAATCACAATGACATGCTCTTAAAAAATATATACATATATGTATGTTGTTCAAATAAAATAAATTGAATTGACAATATTAAAAAAAATTCTTATAGAAAATTATTTTATAGACAACTAGATAGCAGACTACAGTCTATATAAAAAATAAAGCAACTGATCATTTGCTACATTTTTTTATGCATACTATATATGGGACCGCCATTGACATGTTCATACATTTTACCTACTATTGCTATACGAATAGTTGAATTTTTGAATTTTTCAAATTATGACAATTTGTAATTTTAAATTTAAAATAAAACTTAATGAAAACATTATTAGTATACATTATATGCACAATTGTATGTACAGTACACTCACTCTTGTGTGAAAAAGTATACAATTATAAGTATATAAATGCAAATAAATGTATGTATAGTTAACTTTTATATATGTATATTTTTTCTTAATAATAATAATAATCAGAAATTTATATGTTTTGTGTGTGCATAATATTTGTATTCAAAATTTCTTTGAATTTTATGTATGTAGCAGTAGCTATGTATAATAATGTATTATTAATTAAAATTAATGTAAATTGTAATATAATATTAATTATTAATTTTGTTCATTTTATTTTGGATTAATTGAGAATAAAAAAACTTTTTAAATCTATCTAATTTATTTTGTAATGTTAAATTGTACATGTTACATTATATTTATATAATATTGAATATTATGGAAATTTTTAAAAAATTGTATTTTTTTTTTTTTTGTTTTTAGTATCACAAATAATATTATAAAGTTACAATAAAGAATAATAATAATTATTTCACTAATTTCATTCAATTAGAACCGTGTTTTTATTTATTTATTTTTTTATTATTAGTATTATAAATATGTATATAATTATGTAATATAGTATGTATACATATATTTAAAAAAATTATCAAATATATAGTACTAGTTATATATGTACATATATAGATGGGTGAATTGTGAAATAAATTTTTATGAAATGAATCGAATTCGCATATAATACGTACTATACTTTTGAATACATAAATCTGATCGAATATAGAGTAGGTTTCGATCAAATATCTGCTATCTTGTGTACCAATTATCTCCGAAGTTACTTAACTGATTTCAATGAAATTTGAAACATAGATACTTTGATAGAAATTGTAGTGCTTAACGGAGTGTTTTTTTTTTTAAATGTCCTTGTTTCCTTTTTACAGGGTGTCAAAGTTTTCAAAATTGCGATTTTTTGGCTACCAAATGCACTACGTACAGCAAACACTGATTGACCAATTTCTTTGAAATTTTGAATATAGGTAACCTGAAGGATATTGTGGTGCTTAACGGGAGCACATTTTTGATTTTAAATCCTGAAATTTAGTTATATTTCTTAAAAAAGGAGAGGGTGTTTTTTTTTTTTTTTTTTTTTTTAAATCATTCAACTTTGACTTCTATTTTCATGCATTAAATCTTTATATTTCTATATGATTTTGGTATTAAAATAAAATTTGGACATTTCTGAAGAGTTTACAAAAAAAATAAAAAAATTATAAAAATCTTTGTTATATTTTCATTTTTATTAACAAAATAGAATTATGTTTTTCTTTCATCAAAATATTCAAAAATTAATTTTTATAGCACCTAAAAGGTATGCAAAGTCATTTTTGTCAAAGTCAAATTTTTGTATGTAAAATCGTTGTTGTTGTTCTCGAAATTTTTCAAAGTCGAAACCTACTCTTAAAAAACAAATTAAAAGCATACAAATTTTAGTATTAGTGGCCACTATATAAAGGATCAATATGAAGTAATATATGTATGATGCATAATAAATATGTATTATTTTATCAATGTATATAATAATGTATTATACATTTTTGCTGTAATACTTATTTATGTTTCAAATGCAAGAAAAGAAATTAGAGAATTGCTAGTCATGTAGAAGAAAATAAAAACGAGTAGGAAAAAGGAGTAAAAAAAATCAAACGTAAATAATTTCGAATTTGAATACATGGTAGAACCTCAATAAAATGATTCATTTTGAATTATGCACAACAAATTTATGAAAACCTTTATAACGAGTTTCTTGTATATTGTAATTAAAATGATAAAGAAACTGAATTTTCCAGATATTTAAGATGTAAGCTTTGGTCTTTAAAAGAAAAAAAAATTCTTTCGAAGTCTGTAAAAGTGTATTTTGAATAATAAATTTTAATTAACTACATACAGAAATTCTAATATTTCTGTTTGCAGTATCAAACTATTCTGAATATTTTGGAATTTTTTAGTTATATTTTTTAATCAGCCCTATCACAATTCTCGATCGAATCGAGAATTTCTTGATATCAAGAAATTTTGTATTACAAGTCTCGATCGAGTTTCATTTCTCTTAATTCCAGTGGAAATGATGTCGATAAGTGGCATCACAACTCTCGATCGAGTCGTAAATTCTTCTCGATTTAGCTCGATAGTGATTGAGGTTGCGAACAGTGTAAAAATTGAAAATTTTATTTTAAAATTAAAAGTAATATGTGATTTTTATTAAATTTTGTTTTCATAAAATTTATTTTTGTTAAATTAAATTAATGTTTAAAATAGAATAAAAATAATGAAAATGCCGATATACTAAATACTAACCAAAAAACAAAAAAAAAACACATATGATATGACATTTGTTTCGCTTTCAATTTATTCCATAGGAACGTTTGAACATATGATCTCGATCGAGACTTGTGGTGATACCACATTTTTTCATCTCGATCGAGAAGTAAGTACTATCGTTCCAACGTCTCGACTCGATCGAGAGTTGTAATGAGTCTGCATATTTTCCATAACCGACTAATATTAATCGAGAATTTTTTTAATTAAGTATGTAGTTGATAAAAACGGCAATGTTCAAGAGCGTTTACTGTTTTTTATAGATGTCATTATAAAAATAGATTTGAAAACGCAAATTTAGATCATTTTTTAAATTTATCATCGATATTCAATATTGATTTGAAAATCGTTGCCCAATCATATGATAGTACAGCAGTTATGTCAAGTGATTTAAATGGAAACTAGGTCAAAGTTATATAGGCAAGTTCATAAAAACGCATATACTTGCAACAAAATATTCTTCTCTACAACGTACGGCATGACATGGTTGCATTTTTTTTTTTTTTTTTTTTTTTCAAAATTCACAAAATGTACAAATAAATTAAATTACTTTCATCACCGAATCGATTAATCATTAAATCATCACCGAATGAATGAAAATATTCATACAGCAGATAAATTTAAAATAAATTAACTAATAATTATTATTAATCTAACCTTAAAAATAGAACGAATAAAATAAAATGTTTCTATGCATTTTCTTTATCTAAATTATGCACACATACATATTCATTATTTTTTATGTTTATAAGTACATATACATGTATGAGTATATAAATGTTTCGTTATCATTTTACTTACATATTTAATTTAATATACATAATATAATTATATTGATCTATCACAAAAGTATATTAATTACATTTACATGTTAGAAATGTTTTCATTTATTCATTTTTTTTTTTGTTTTTGTTATTATTTTTATTTTTTCTTTTTTTTGTGAAATCCATTAGGAATTTCATTAAATTTGTTAAATAGTTTATGAAAATGAAAAATTTTATTTGGAAAACATATATATATTTTTTTGTTTTTAATTTTTTCTTTTTTTTTTTTACAATTTTTGCAAATAAAAAAAAAATTACATTTCATATTTCATTATATTTTTGTACAATTATTGAATTTTTTTTTTTTTTTTTCTGTTACATTTTTACTATATAATTTGCATATAGAAGACATAAATTTCAAATAAGTAAATAAAATTTTTGTAATTATATAACTTCTAAGAATTTAAATGAAATTTCTCTCTGTGAATTATAAATTTTAGGATTTCGTAGTCTATTATAATGAAAGTCATCTATTATTATTTAAGTCATCTTCCTATCTACACATTAAAAATTTGTAAGTATGTATGTAATTTTCTATACAGCATCATGTTTTTATTAACACATTTTTAAGAGTATTCTTGTTGGAAAATTTCAGAAAAATATACTAACGAAAAAAGTAAATACCTATTTCTTTAGTAAAAATTATTTTTTATTCAATTTTAGGATAAGTAAATACTTAAAGTTTCATAAGTATAATGTGTTTTACTTGTTTTAATTCACTTCAACCAGACCGAACCCAATAATGTTTTATGTAGATTTTTATGTATATGTACTTCAGTTTTGTTGTTAATTTTTTTTTTTTTTTGATACTATCTACATATTTTAGTTCAAATAAAATACATAAATCCTTTTAACATTATCATCTTTAAATTGTATATACATATTGAGCTGTTTTCTTTGAAAGTGGCGTAAGTGTATTTTATTTTATATGGAGATTATTTAAGATTTTGCATTTGAATAATTTGAAAAATATGGATTATATGTTATTACACTAGTTTTTTATTTTTTATAAATATTATATTGATTTAAATTTATGATGTAATCATTTTTTAAATGTGATTAACAAAAATTTATACTTTTAATTACTTCAAAAGATTGAAAAATAACTTAGCAAAGTCAGCAAAAAGTAAAAATCTTACATTTACAAAATATTAACTACGGGATCTCAATTGAAACAAACCAATTTTTTTTCATGAAATTTCTATGAAAAATTACTTCAAAAATAAAAAAAAAATAACAAAATAAAAAGGTTTTATTTCAACATTTACCATTCAACCAAAATTATTTATATTCTTACAATTAATATGTTTTAACTTTTTTCAAAATGATCAAGTTTTTGAAAATAGTCATGATGTATTGCTGGAGGGATAAACGGTAATAAATCAATTATATCTCTAAATTTTTCGAATGTGATGGGTCTGGAATGATGATATAAACGTGTTAGGTTAGTACTATATTTCCAAATACTCGTATACATATATAGAACCATCAATTGGTGCAGATATTAAGTCAAATACACTGATTTTTTTTTTTCTGAATATTTGTAATAAGACCGTTGACTGTTTTGCTGTTAAGTTCTAGCATTCCGCTTATAATTCCATTTTCTAAATTTAAAGTGAAATAATAAATAAGTTTAAGATGTTTAATTGTTGGAGTCTTTGTTTGCATTGCGTTTGTGAAGAATTTAAAACGTTTCATTCTATCACATTGCCTACAAATTCCAACAACAAACTCTTCGGTTCTGCTTTTTTCTCTTAAAAGACGACCACAAGAACAATTTGCGATACTAACATCTACACTGTTGAGATTGACATACATACTCGTATATCTTTATGTCCCCAACATCTAATATTTCCAATCGTTTCAGTTTTCTAAAAAACTCTTCAACATTTTTGTTCAGTGCATATAATTTGGGGGTAAAATGCTTCCCTCCGTTTTTTCCCCTACAAATTTTTCTCTAATTTTCCTTCTCTTACCAAAATTTTAACAGATTTTTTTGGAAAAATTTTATAAATAAAAAGTTCATATTCATAGTAAATTGTATTCATTTTTATCATTAGCTAATTTTTTGTCAAAATGGACTTACAACACTTTCAAAGAAAACGGCTCCTGTATGTACTTGTAAATAGATAAATAGGTAGGTAAATGAAAAATTAAAATTTTTATTTTGTGTGTCATCCTTGCGTAGGGTCCATACTAATCTTTTCTGTATCGTTCCAATTTTAGTATTATGTTCTGCTGTAGCAAGAACTTAAAATTTCTTATTACATGCATACATATGGATACAGCTTCATTATTATTGGATTTTCTTCATTTATGTATAATTATTAATTTCTTTTATTTCTCTAAAAACTTCTTATATATTGTAGGCATATGATCGATTTTATAATTTAGTTAAAAAAAAAAAAAAAATATGTATGGTAATGTATATTTTTTTTTCATATTTTTTCACCTTTGTTTTACTTATTTTTTATATTTTTGGATTTTGTTTTTATTTTTTTTTTTTTTTATTTTGACTTTTTCAAATATTTATTTAATAATACATAATTATTTATTATAAATAATGCTATGTATGTATATTATTATTTATAGTATATTTTCTTTCATGTATGTAGTATGTAGTATATTATATGTATGTATATAATATGTTGTGTGTGTGTATTGTGTATATATAATTTTTTTTTTCTTTCTTATTTTCATTTCATTTCAAATGTATGTATATATATATGTATATGTATATTCAGCAATAAGCGCATTTATTTATTTTTATATAATATTTTTAAAATATATAATATGCATTGTATAATAAAATTTACTGTAATTACATTATAGCGGTAAAATTCTATATTTTATATACCATACCATTTATATGTATATTATTCGAGTAAAATTTCAAGTAGCTATGTATCTTTATTATTATTTTTTTTTGTTTTCTTCCTTTAATCTTAATTACTATTTTTATGTGCATTACTATGATGCATTATGTGAATTTCACCATTTTATTTTACATTATTTAAATTTATTTATTTGTTTATTTCAAATTTATTTTGTAAAATTTTTTTTGTGTTATTTGTTTTATCTTGTATTTATATATACATATTTTGTAAGTACATATTCACATATAATATGTATTTATTATATTTTTATATAATTTAGTATACATTTATGTAAATGTAAATGTATATTATAATGAAGATTTTATGATATTTCCACATAACAGTGTACATATAAGTATTATAAGTTATAGATTTTTATTTTTTTGAAATTTTGATTTTTTTTTTGTTTTATTTTTTATTTTAATCTTTTTCCATTAGATTCAATGAGTGTTTTTTTTTTAATAAAATATTAAGAATAATTTTTTTATTTTTAATTCATAACAAAATTTACAATAAAATTTAAAAAAAATATATAACAAACATAGTATACATATACACTTCTTAAGGTGCGGTGGTACGTTCATGTTGGAGCTGCGACACCAGCGTTGATAATAGCTGCGACAATAGCGTAGATAAAATACATAAATGTGTACACTCAAATGCATGTGTTCATATTGACGATGAGAGTAGAGAGATCATTTTTTGCATAGCTTCGATAAGAGCGTCGATAAATTATTTCTTTATTTTCTTCGCTATTATCGATGCTATCGCTATGCTCCGCTGATTTGTGATTTCAAATTCAAAGAATATGTACATACGTATGTATACTTTCAAAGATAATCTCTGGCTTTAAACTGAAATTGGAATTTATTAATTCACATTCGTATTTTGAACTGTTTTCAATTAAAAATAAACTCGTCTTCTGAACTGAATATTTTTTTTTTTTTTAAATTTCTATTGAGACGTTCAGCTCTGTAATGTAAACTGTGAGTTTGTATACTGTATACGTGGTTATATACTCCATATTTCATTGGTATTGAAGCTTCAATATGAACACAGCATCGATCTGCCCGCAGCTGTCGACATCACTGCTATAAGCTCACAGCTATTGTCGCAGCTATTATCGACGCTAGTGTCGCAGCTCCAACATGAACGAACCCTAATATTGTATATTGTAAGCATATAGATGTGCATATTATGTGAATTTAATGTTACTCTTACTAAATGTAGGCCTTTTTACGGTATGAAAATTGAAAATCAAAAAATCAAAAAATCAAAAAAAATTATTATGAAATAAGTGTATATTATGTATTTATTTTTTTTTCTCAAAAATTACAAGCCATTATCATTTTTTATTTAATCAGTATTTTATTGATTTGATATAATATTGTTATGAGAATTGAATTCATTTTATTATTTATATGATCTCAATACACATAATTTCAATTTCAATTCAAATAAATTTTGATTTTCTTCAATAAAATTTAAAATATTCATATGTATGTATATACTTATGAACTGTATTATATGTATAATAGGTATACAGAATAAAAATAAAAATTTATTTTATAATGTCTTCGACACACAGAGGTTGAAATTAAGTAGATTTCATTTTAATTTCGAGTAGAAATTACGAAGGTGACACACAGCGATTTTAACAGTTTGTCTAATTTATTTAATTTATCTGAACATAGCCTATACTTATCTTCTATTAAATTTAACTGTCAATTATATTCAATTATTTCTTAATGACAATTTTAAAAAAACATTTTTTTTTTTTTGGTTTACAATTTGTTAGTAGATGTCTCTGTTCTACGTAAAAAGCGAAACATTAGTAGATTTCGAACGATTAATTACGTGTTTTTTATGTAATTTCACTGACTAGATTTCGGCCCAAATCCGTCGTTTTTTTTTTCCGAATTTCGAGGCTGCTGAAATTAGCAAAATACTTAATTTCAATCTCTGTGTGTCTACAATATAATAATAATCATATTGATGTTATACAGTATACACTAACTAATAATACGTTATATGTTATATAATGTGAGACACGTATTTTTTTTTTATCTTGAAATTCTTGAAATGTAGTTTAATTTTTTCCATTTTTTTTTTTTAATAGTAACTATTATCTTATATAAAGTATAGAAATTCAATTTAATTAAGTTCCTATATAATAATGTACATATACCTACATTATGTATGTATGTATGTATGTACATAATTTGTCATCGTTCATATTCTAATGTAGAAATTAATATTTATTTTCATATATTAACAACACAATATATAAGTATACATATTTTATAATGTATTTATGTACATACATACATAATATACATACATATATGTATGTATGATTTATATGATATATTGTATGTATGTATGTATTTATTTATTAATTTATTATAAAGAGATAAAGAGTCTTTTATAATATAATATTATTAATAATAATGTGAGTATATTATTTTATTTTTTTTTTAAATATATTTTTAATGTACATTATGTATAAATATTTTTAATTACTGCACCACTTTATAGATTTGTTTTTTTCTTGTTTTTTAATTTTTTCATAATATACCTACATATATGTATTATATTATAAGATGTTTTTATGGATAAAATTAGTAATTTTTTATTGTTGTTTTTGTAATAATTATAATTTATATTTTTTGTATTTAATTTACTTATAAAAAATTGTAAAAATAAAATTTTGAAAAATTAAAAAAAAATATATATATACAAGTATGTATGTATATTACTATATATTATGTACATATAATATTTTTAGAAAATTTAACAAAAAACAAAATCACATCTAAAAAATTGATTGCTTTCAGTAGATATTCAATTATATTTTTAAAATGCAGTTATAGATAGTTTTTTTTTTTTTTCGAAAAATTATCTTAGATATTATGGTATTATATAGATATACATGTACTATGTAGACATATAGTAATAGTAATAGTAGCGAATATTTTTGTAATATTAGTGATATTAATTCTAATAGTAAATTTTATATTAGATATATAGTAAATATGATTAATAAGAATTTCACATACAATAAAGGAACATGAAAAATTACCATATTAGGATATAATAATGATTAAAAATTATTAAATTAATACATATATGTATATATTTATATATTTAATTTAAATAACAATAACCAATAAATAATAATAATAATTATATAAATTAGTTACATTTACAAAAATATTTTGTACTTTTTTTTATTTCTTATTTATGTTTTTCTTCCTTTTATTTTAAAGTTTGTTTATACGAATTTTTATAACATATGTATATAATTAATATAAATAATATAAATGTGTATGTACGTAACTTGTAATGTCCAATTTCACATTGGAAGCTTGTGTTCATAGAATAAGGTTTAAACTTCCGCCTAATAGATTGGTAGATTTTTCGATTTCACAGTGGTGGTTTAAGTCTAAACTTAGCTTAATAGCTGGTTTAACTTAAGCCGACAAAATTTAGCCGCTTAAGTGAAGTTTAACTGGTGATAATCGTAATATCCATTATCTTCAGACTTTATAAAATTTTTGTTTCGATTTTTATTGTCCTCCTTGTTTTACATTTTTTATATTACCAAATTAAATAGGTACCACCAAAATTTTAAAAACCCCACCAAAATTACAAATCATCAAACAATAAATGCTAATATGTATAAATTTGACAGTTTTGACATTTGTGACAAGCTACAGTAGCTTACAAAAAAAAAAAAAAATGTTTTTTCATTAAGCTTGGTTTAGTTAAGCTATAGATAAAATTCTATTGTGAAATCCAATAAACTTAAGCCACAGCTTAAGCTCTTCTGCAGGTTTAACGAAGCCAACATTTAAGTTTCCACTGTGAAATTGGGCATAAATAAATTAAATAATGTATGGGATTGGTAGTGTTTATTTTTAATGATTTCTCTGTCAATTGTTACAATTATATATATACTTACATAGTTTTGGCGTTTATCAGCTTTGATATTTAGCTTTCTTGAAAGCTTCGAAATAAGTATATACATAGTATATTTATCGTGAGGTTTATTAAATTTAATAAATTATAACATGGAAATGAAAAATGTTCATTCTCGCCATATTTTACTCTATTAGGTATTTCCGAAAAGGAACGAACGCAACACAAGCTGCTAAAAAGTTAAGAGATGTGTATGACTGACATGCCATACATTGTGATGAAGTTTTAAAAGAACGACAGTATCGGAATTGGTTTGATAAATTTCGTTTTAGTGATTTTTCACTCAAATATAAAACACAGTCTGGTGTAGACCAAACGAAGTTTCAGATGATCAAATCAAAGCCATAACTGATTCGGATCGTCATATTCAGAAGGTTATTGTTCAAAATTTGATTTTAAGTACATTATGTTGAATAAAATTTAATAATTATTATATTAAAAAATTTGTGTTTCATTTGTATAAAAAAATCGGCAATTACTTTCTTGCCAACAAAAATCAGCCTATGTAATTTTAATTTTAATTTTTTGTTGTTTTTATTCATTAAATTATTTATTTTTTTTATGTATATGTATATGTACTATTCAAGTATGCATTAGTATCATTTTTATTTGTATTTATATGTAATGTAATATTTTTATAGTTTTTTTTTTTTTTAGTTTTTATTTTAATTTTATTATGTGCAAATGAATGTATTACATTTTAAAAATGAAAGAGATATGAAGTTGTTTTGTTTTTTTTTTTTTTTCATTTGTTTTCAATATTTATTATTATATTACTTACTATGAGCGCATTCCAAAACCTTTACTAATATAGTTAGTCATCATAGTAATGATATAGTAAAGGCTGGGTTCAAAAATTAATCATGATTTTGCAGTGTTGCAGAAGTGTTGACGCAGTGTTAGCGCAACATTGATTATTTATGTTGCGATGCTTTGATGATGCTGATTAATTTTACGACAGTTTTAAAGTTTTGTTGTCTTTTAAAATTTTATAAATTGGTAAAAATTCACAAAAATCAAAAATAAATTAAATAAATAAATCAAATTCAAAATATTGAAATTTAACTCACTGTTCATTGTTTTCTTGATCCATGATTGTATTGATAATAATTTATAAAATCAACTAAACGTCACGAATTTGAGGTTATTTATTCATTGCAACATCAAAAATCATGATGCAAATGTTGACTTTGTGATAAGTAAGTGTTGCGAATAAAATGCAAAAATGAACACATGATTTTAATCATGATTACTTTTTGAACTGTTGACGAAAGCTTCTTTTGCAACACTAACGCAGTGTTGAATTTTTGAACCCACTCAAAGTTATGCTGTGATTATGCTAGTTAACTATTGAAGTTATGTTAACTACAGCTTATTTTTTATTTTTTAAACGAATTCAGTTACAATCGTAGTTAGAAAATATTTTAGTAGCTGTCAAAATTTTATATGTATACATACGTAATAAATAATAATTGAATCATATTGCCGTCGAACATAATAAAGAGTTAGCTGATTATGAACTATTCCATCGGTAATCGTACTATTGATTTAAAAAACAAACAACATCATTGCAGTTTCTGTCTGAAGTCTGAATCCATAGAAGTTATGTTGGTATAGTTATGCTCTGTCTCTATATGTAATAGTTATGTAACTATAATAAGATTTTGGAACATGCTCTCCTCATGTCGCAATTCAATTTATTGTACTGTATTATACTATATGTAATGGTATATTTTTATTTTATTATAATATACATTTAGGTACATATATAGATGAGAATAAATAAAAAATATTTGTATGTATAAGTAGTAAAATGTATACATATTTGAAATATATTTTTGAATAATATGAAGTATAGTTTTTTTTATAATATTAAAGTATATAAAATATGCACACATATAGATAGATTGCATAGGTATTGTGTTGTGTATATGTATGTAATATATATTAAATTATTAATCATATAAGTTAGATGAAAGTTATTTTTTTTTTTTTTATATTTCAACATTTTTTAAATGATGTATTTTCCTTAAAATTGAATTTACATTATGTGTATACAGTATGTATGTATGTATATGTAATTTTTAATTATTTATTAGTAATAATATATTCACAGAAATTTTAAGACATACATACATATTACATTATGTACCTACATATTTCATAAATATGTATGTAACTATGTATGTATGTATACGGAATAATATAAATTGTATATAAAATGTGCATAATAATATTATTTTTTTATCATATTAAAATAGATAAAAGACAGTAGTTTTGTAAATTTTTATTTTTATTTTTATTTTTCATTTTTTAATTATTACGTTTATTTTGTTTTAATTAACTTATTATTTTTCAAATGTATAGATACATATATGGACATATAGTATGTACCAGACCAGCAAAGTATAATAAGTAAAATGTAAATGTATACATATGTATAATAGTAACATATGGTCTGGATGAATATTATTTTTAGCTGTTTTTTTTAATATAATTTTTTTTTTTTTTGCTTATCAATTTTCTTATATTTCAGCATTTAATCATTTAATAACATATACACGTACTATGTACATAAAACAACTTTTATTATCAACATTTTAATTAGTTAATTAGATGTCATCATTTAAATTGTAGTAAATAAAAAATTAAAAAAATTTTTTTTCATTAATTTTTTCATCCTTAAAAATTAATTTATTAATATTTATGTTTACATTTTTTGCTTAACAGATTTATACTTTAACTTTACGGCATCGGAAAAGTTACCTGCTAGCTGCTAGTTAGCATTTTTTTTTTCTCAGCAGGTTTTCACTTTAACTTTAAGATCAGAATACAAATTCCTTTAGTTAACAGATTTTTTTCGAGCTGTCAACATTTTTATATGAAACTTAGCAGATTTTCAAGTTAGCAGAAAGTGACTTGAATAGCATTAAATAAATTAGAAAAATTTTGTAAGCAAATTTTGAAAACAGCGCACTGTCCCTGTCTACTTAAAATTGACGTAAAATTGCATCAACTAAATTCGCACACCTAAAAATGGTATCATAGGGAAAATTAAGAAAATTTAAATGAAAAATAAGGAAATATTGAAATTCCCACATAACAATTTTTGTTTTTTTTTTTTGTTAAAAAATAATTATACATTTATAAGTCTAAAACACATTATATGGGTAATTTATATATTTCATTTATCTATATTTAATATATGTTATCATGATTTTTTTGAAGGATACACATTAATAATAAAATCAATCAATTTTCCATATACATAATACACTATACGCACATAGTGTATCAAACTATAGACTACAAGGTGCTACAAGTCTATTTAAGGTACATTGCGTAATATATTTTTTTATTTAATTTAAAAGTTCATTTTTCATATTTCATAAATCAATCAATAAATTAAAAAATACTATTAAAAAACTTTCAAAAAAAAAAAAAAAAATGTCAACACGAAATTTAACTAATTAAAATGTTGATTAACTGAATAAGTATTTTTGTCTATATAGGTACACAATAAACAGTAAATGTATAAATAATTATACAACAAAATTTTGATTTTATTTTAATTTTTTTTATTTTTTTTTTTTTATATTTTATTTATATTGTATTCCGCGTGTAATTTTTTCATCTTACAAAATTATTATTAATGTGAAAATTGAAAATTCATTATGTATTACTTGCTTTTTGAATGCAAGAGCAAGTTATATACATAATCGTCGTAAATACTCGTATGTATGTGGTATATCTTAAAATTTATTTAAATAATATACGGAGAAGAGATAGAGAGGCACAAATTTTTTTTATTTTTTTTTAATCTATCAATTTTTGAATGCTTATGCTTATTTCGTTTAAGCGGAACTAAAATTTTTTTCGAACTGACTGAACCAATCCCAAATGATTAGATAATGAACGTTCTAAGAAATAGTTAGTAGGTATATAAAGTATGAATTATTATTTTTTTGGTAATAGCGTCATTTTGTGTTTGAAAAAAATAAAAGAAAACACAATTGGTTTAGTATTTTATATTCTTCCATCGAGAAGCCATTATTCTTGCCTGTACGATTTCTAGATAGTGTTGTTGTCGAACTATACAAGCAGTTTTTTGATATTTTCTTTTTTTTTGCGAACTTTTCAGTTGAATTTTTATCGATCACTAGCTAGACGACAATATCGCTAAAAAATTATTCATATTGACAATTATTCTTAGAATGTCATTATTATCAATCGTTTAAAAGTTGTTTGACTAACGAATGAATATTTTTTAGTTCCGCTTAACCGGAAGTAAATCTCAATTTTTTTTTTTTTATTATTATTTTTTTTTTTTAAATTCATTTATACATTATAAATACAATAATTATGTATATGTATTCATGTATGGGTGTGTTTTTGAGGGTATGTATTGTATTTAGATTTATAGAAAATTTTACTTTTATTTTATGTTAATTCACTTCATATAATTATGGTTATAAATATTGTTAATATTAATTTATATAATATATATTTATGTTTATGTGTTATTTATATAAAGAAAGTGTATTCGTAGACAATATAATACATATATGTATATACAATTGTATGCATATGGTAGTAAATAGAAATTACACACATTAATAGAATGATGAATTAATGAATATAGTATACAAAAATTTATTATAAATTTTTTTTTTTTTAATTTTACTAAAAATATGATATTATAAAATTAAATTATATCAAGACATACATATGTATGTGCGTTACGTTATGTTCATATGTATATAGCATTTTAAATTTAAATTCAACTTTTTCCAACTTAAATTCATCTTTGTACAAGTTAAATTAATCTTTGTCCAACTTAAATTAATCTTAATACAAGTTGAATTAAACTTTGTACAAGTTAAATTAAACCTTGTACAAGTTAAATTAAACTTTGTACATTTTAAATTAAACTTTGTCCATTTTATGCTTTTTCGATTAGATTGAGCATTGCAGAGTATGGTGGCAAGTACTCCAACCGAGCTCTCGAAGAAATTAGCTCTCTATTTTCAGAAGTTTTATGGATTCTGACATTATCCATAATAATCAATGTATCACTCACATTTTCAATCTTTTTCAACTGTAATTAAAAATTGACAAAGTTTAATTTAAAATGTACAAAGTTTAATTTAAAATGTACAAAGTTTAATTTAACTTGTACAAAGTTTAATTTAACTTGTACATAGATTAATTTAACTTGGACAAAGATTAATTTAACTTGTACAAAGTTTAATTCAACTTGTACAAAGATTAATTTAAGTTGTACAAAGATTAATTTAAGTTGGAAAAAGTTGAATTTAAAATTAAAATGCTATATAATGTACAATACTAAAGAGTATATAGTCATAAAAATTTTAATTTTTTTTTTTTTTTTTTTTTTTTTTGCAGTAAAAGCTGTATTATGATAAATATTTTCAAATGTATATAAATACATACTTATGTGTATCTGTATGTATAGTTAAATACCTTTTATTTTTGTCTTATTACATATAATACATTTCACCGTACATTCATATTTTTATTATTATTATTAATTTGTCAATATAATATTAAAGATAGAAATACAAAATTCATTTTTAGAAAATTATAAGCATATTAATTATTGTAATTAGAAAATGTATATCATTTATGTAGAATAATTTATGTATTTGAAGTTATAATTGTTCTTGTATTTTTATAAATATGTAGCTATATTTTGATAAAGTTTATTTTAATATAAATATTTGACAAAAAAGAAATATAGATTTCTTCAAAATTTTCATTACATATGATACAAATTGTAAAAAAAAAAAAAAAAAACTGCATATAAGTAGATAAATATACATTGTATGTATATGTATTTTTTTTTTTTATGTTTTTATTTCATTTATTAGACAAAATTCTTCTTCAAAATTGTTATTAATAGATATAAATTAATCAATAATTTTATATACCATTTCAAGTTCAATAACGACCACCATTTCAAAATCATATACAACATTTTCAAAATCATGTACAACGTTTTTAAAATCAAAAACAACCATTTCAAATCCATGTATAACCATTTCCAAATCATCAACAACCATTTCAATTTCAACAACAATCAATTTAATTTTAAAAACAAATTTTTTAAATTTTTGAGAACTTCATTGAAAAAGTCGATATTGTTATATTTTTGAAAATACACTTTCAATCGGGTTAAGCATATGTGAATATGAAGGAAGAAATTTCTTTTCAAAATTGGTCGTATTTATCAATTCATAAACTTGTTGCGTCTTATGAATTCTAGCGTTGTCCATTATTAAACATTCAAATCGTTGTCAGTATCTATACTATTAATTAAGCCGCCTTGTACGAAGCTGTTATATATAGGAATAGTTGTTGTTGAAATTGAAATGTATGTTGTTGAAATTGAAGTGGTTGTTGATGATTTTAAAATGGTCGTTATTGAACTTGAAATGGTCGTTATTGAACTTGAAATGGTCGTTATTGAACTTGAAATGGTATATAGATAATGTACATAATGAAATATGTACATATACATTTATATTATGAAATGAAATTTTTAGTCAAATACATTATAAATATATCTAATAATAAATAATTCAATTTTTACTTGTATGTATATCTTTCATTTAATTTATTTTGGTTTTAGTTTTTTAGTTTTAATTTTTTACTTAGCTTTTTCTTTATTCATTTTTGTATTTAATTGCTTGTTTTATTTAGACTTATGTATATATACATAAATGTTAAAATTCTAGTATTATAAATTTATTTCACATTTCATTTTTATTTATTTTTTTTTTTTTTTAATTTTTAAAATTTTTTCACTTTTATTATATTTTATTATATTAAATTTGATTTAGAATAAATTTTTGTGCATTGTTTTTTTTTTAATTTTTAATTTTCTTTTATTTTTTTATTTTTTGTTAAAAATATTATCACATATATGTAATGTATATATATATATATATATGTGTTATATGTTAATATACACAGTATATAATAAGAAAAAATTTTAAAAATAAATTTTTTGTTTTATTTTCTTTCTTAAATAATTTATTACATAAGTACATATATTATTAATGTGAGTACAATTTGAATATTTATTTAATGCAATTGATAATTAATTTAATAAAATTGAAATTTAAATAAACAAATAAAATAAGAGAAAAAAAAAACGAAACTTACAATAAAAATATACATTACACATTTCATGCATATTGATATTATTCTTTTTTTTTAAAAAAAAAAGAAAAAAGAAAACCATAGATGCAAAAAGAAAAAATGTAAAATAATTATAAAAAAATGAACTACTAATGTAGTGTATATTTGATGGATATAATCAGATGTAGTATCATTCAATACCAAACTTGATGTTATATCGTGTCAAGGCACAAACAAATAAACATTATGTATCAGATTTCCAGACTTTATATGAATTTTTCATAAAAACCATAAATGAATTTCTTTTCTAAGCAGAGTAGAATTTTTAAATTTGATTAATTCAAACAAGGATATAAAGAAAACTAAAAAAATACATGCATAAAACAACAAAAAACATAAACTTATGGTGTAATGTATAGAAATTAAAAGATTCAAACTTATGTAAATGGAAAAATAGCAAATAAGAAGAGCTTCATTGTCTAATAAACAATTTAAATGCAAAATAAAATGAAGAAGAAGAAGAAAAAAGAAATAACTATATATACTTAGATATTTATGATGAATGAATAAAATCAGACTATGGGATTTTGATAAGACTTTCCATGACGAACTTGCGGAGGTAGTTTGATTTACTACCTAAACAAGACGAAATGGCTATAGTCTAGAATCTAGAATAAAACAATCAACACTTACGAATCTGTGGTAATAATGTAGTAAGTAATGTTTCCAGGAACTAAAGCGGACTACCACTGCAACCAACCAATCATGTAATGCAATTTTGTTTTTATCTTATTTTAATATTATTTATTTATTTTTGTGAAAAAAAAAATATAGTTTATAATATATATATTTTTTTCAAATCAAATTCAACGAAATTCAATTGATATTATTGACATGAAAAGATGTTGATAATAATTAGTATTATAATATTAGAAAATCCAATTAGAAAATACATTACATATATATTATGTATGTATTATAAACAAATATTATAATTTTATTTAATATTTATTCAAAATTATTTTTTTATTATTTCGTTGTTTTTAACTTTCTTTATCTCTCTCTCTCTATCTATCTATCTTTTCTTTTGTTTATTCGTTTTTGTATTTATATTTTTATCTCTTTCTAGAAATTGTAAATTTTAACATATCTTATCGAAAATAATAATTTTATTGAATTTCAGATAACATTCACCAGAAAAGATTTTAAAATATTATTTATAAGAAAATCTATTAAAAAAATAAATAAATAAAAAAAACAAAGAAAATGAAAATAATATCATTCATATGTAGTACATATAGTAAGTAATATAAAATAGATAATGTATATTTGCTTTTTTTTTTAATTTACTTATTTATATATACTGTTTATATACAAACATTATGTAGTGCACATAAATATGCATTGAAGATGATTTTGTATATATGTATACTGTATATAAATATGTGTGGGTATGTTTATGTGTGTGTACGTGTTTTTTTTTTGTTTTTCGTAATTGAATTTATAATTTATAATTTCATTTTATTTAATTATTTATTAAAATTTTCATATTTCTCCTATAATACATAGATACATATTATATATGTAGATGTATGTATACGAGTATGTATAATTAAAATTATGAGTGCAAGAAAAAAATTTATTATGTATTATTGAAGTTAAAGTTTATTTCATTATTCAATTTAAAAAAAGGTTTATTTATTTATTTTTTATCGTATTTTATTTATTTATTTATTTTTATTTTTATTTATTTATTTATTTATTTTTTTTTTTGTTGAAGATTTTTCTTATTTTATTGTTATAATTTAAAGTTTTAATTTATTCATGTTTATTAATTACATTTTTATTAATTCAATTTGATTTCAATTTTTAAATTATAATAGATATCTGATATTTTGAATAATAACATAATTACCAAAATTAAAAGTGATTTTTTGTGTGTTGGTTTGTTTTTGTCATATTTGCTTTTATTTTTATTTATTTATTTATTTTTTTTTTTGTTTTTTCAAAATATTTGCAAATTTCATTTTAAATTGAATTTTAAGTTTGTTTATTACTTTTTGCTTTTTCTTTTATGTTTTTATTTATTTTTTTTTTTGTTTTATTGGTGTTCTTATTCTAATTTTATTATTTAATTATAGCAGTAAAGGACACATAAATAAGAAACTGTAGAAAATTTTTAAATAAGATATATGTATATATATATATGCACGTGTGTTTACATATATGTAGCATTATTGGTTTATGGTTGATTTTTTGTTTTTCTTATTATTCTTCTTCATTTATTTTTCTTCTTCTTCTTCTTCTTCTTCTTCTTCTTCTTCTTCTTTGTATATGTACATCAAAGTATGCAAATACAATAAATATAGTAATTAGTATTAAAAATTTATTAATTAAATTTGATTTATGTTTATTAGATTTTGTTTTTGTTTTTTTTGCTTTGCTTTGCTTTGTTTTCTTTGTTTTTTTAATTATATATTTCTTGTTTATTTGACATTTATGTCATATACATAATATTTAATACAATTTTTGTTTTTTTTTGTTTTTGTTTTTTTTTTTTTCAGTTTTTAATTATTATATCCAGGTTTGTTTGTTTTGTTTTTTCTTTATTATATATTTGAATATTTTTGTTTTTTCTTTATCATTTAAAATTAATTTTTTTTATAATTATTATCATTCTTATTATAATTATTTTATAATTAATTAGAATTAATAGTATCAATATAATGTATATTATTATAATTATTATTATTATTTATTAAATGTATACATATATATTTTTTATTTATTTATTATAGTCAATTTTATTTATTATTTTGTTGCTGTGATGCCACATTAGGTGCCTTATAAAATGTATGAACGAATTCTGATAAACTATATACGGTTCCTGGTCCTTTTCCAGGTGTCATACAAATGAAATCACCTAGACTGTGTACACTTGCTATTTCATAAAAAAAAAAAAAAGAAACAAAAAAAAAGATCAAAAATCAAATCAAATAAGATAATAAAATAAAAATTATATATAATATAAAAAAAAAAAACAACATAAAATTAAACATAACATGCAAACAAATATTTGTATATATACGTATTTACATAATTTCATTTTCTTATTTTAATTACTTCAACAGAATGAATAGAGATCTTTCTAATATGTGTGTTTACATATTATATTTGTATATGAATTCATTTTGTTTATTTATTTATTTTTTTATTAAATTGAAAATGTACAATAGATAAAACTTTTATTAGATCCGCATATTCATATTTTTTGTGTGTATACATATGTATATAATATATATGCTCATAATAATATATAATAATAATAAATGCTCAGGTTTATGCCTCCCCCTTAAACAAAAAACATATTTACATACTGTATATAAATATCTTATATGCATACAATATATAAGTGCTGTTCACGATGTGTGGTAAAAGCCTGGTAATCATCGTAAATCGTAAATTATCGTAATTGTTGGTAAAAATTTTTGTATTTGAAAACGAATTACGACATCGTAAATTTTTATCATGAATTCAGGCATGTTTTTTGTTCATACAAAAATTGTAAATTGTAATCGAATTCACATCGAATTTATCTGTCATTTATTCAATGCTAAATCGATCATTTTAAATACATTTAGGGTGGTATTCATAAAGCATTAGTAAGTCGGTATTATCTTTACTACCATACCTTAATCATTGTTCGTATTTCTGTATTCATGAAGTGATAGTAAATTCTGTACACAAACCAATATCGAAAATTTTCGATGTGTCAAATGAATGTGCCATCTGTCAATTGTATCTATATAAATTAAAATAAATATGTGTAAACCAAAAATAATTAACATATTTCTGCTGTGTGTATTCAGATTCGAAATAATTTTATTGACGTTTCGGCGATTAATTTTGCTACTACTATTCACTGGTAGCAACTTTACTAATCCAAGATTAAACTACTACTATGAATACATTTACTACAGTAATAATCTACTACCGTTCTATGAATACCATCCTTATAGATCAACAATATGTCATTAATTAATTTCACTCTTAATTATACTATTTTTTGGCATATTTTATAAATTAAAATTTTTAAATTTCGAATCAATATGGATTCTGACAAATTTAATCATTCGTATGCATGTTTTTATTGACATTTATGACATAAATTTACTATATATTTACCATATTCATTACGATATTTTTTTTTCAGTTGTACTCACAAAGTTTCCTTTACAACTTTTACAATTTACCATCAATTTATCATTTACCGCATACATCATGAATACCACTATATGTAGTTTTAAAAGAAAACGTTTGTATTTAATTTTATTATCGTAAACGTACCGTGTGTAATATGCATATAGTAAATATTTTCGGATTCTATCATTTGTCTATGAATTTTCGAATAATTTGTATTTTAAAATTTTCAAGAAAATAAACATAAAACAAATGAACAAACAAAGAAAATGTTTGACATTATTAAAAAAATATATATAAAGGATTTATACATGCATACACATAGGTACTTACCTTCCTTTTTGCATACACACACATTCAATATACTTATCTAAAGTACATATGTATATAATTTGAAATATATTTTTGAAAGTTTTATATAGTGTGTGTGTGTGTTGGTATGTAAATATTTTTATTTATTATGCAAATAATTTTAAATTATTATTTGATAAGATAAAAATTATTTTACATAGACAAAAGGATTAGAATAATATTAATAAATAATATAGAATTGTAAAATTTTTATGTATAATTATACATATATGTATATACCTGCATACATATATAGTAAATAAATAGACATGTACATATGTACATTGAATAGAAAAATGATTTGAGTAATTTAAATTTCTAAATGATATTGTGAAATTAATAAATTTTTCAGAAAAAAAAAACATAACAATAGAAAAAGACATAAATAAAAAAAAAAAAATAAAGAAATAAATTATTATATACATATTTTTGATTTCTTACAATTTGTTTGTATTGGAGGATAAGATGGAGGCGGTTTAATCCAACTACCGTCCGGTCTTCTCATATGTCTTCGATCTGATGCAAATTCTGCTAGATATGTTTCGGCTGGTATAACTCTAAAAAATCTTTTAAAAAATATGTTAAAATGTTAAAAAACAGATAAAAATAGTCACATAAATTATGTAGTAGGTAGGTTAGGTTAAAATTGTTATGTATTTATGTATGTATGTATGTATGTATTTTTATATGAAACAAACAAAAAATGATTGAAAATATAATACAAACAAAAAATCTATACAATTTAAATGTTACATATAGCAAAATATAGAGGAAACTTTCGAATTGGTATCGACATATTTTGAAATGAGACCTTCCGATAATGATATAAGTACTTTGAAATGTCCTCCTTAAGCTATAATGTGGTATATGGCTCTATTAATGCAGATTTATCTTAAGGACGGAAACTACCTTTAAAAATTTTTGGTACAAAATGGTGTGTTTTACGACAACCGTTATTTCTCCAGATCAGGATCTTGAATTGGATTATAGTTAATATACCATTTGAAAGAGAACTTCCTGCTCTATTTGTCACAGTTTATTTGATTGGATTTGATTGGATTAGCGGTTTTCAGGATATAGGAACTTAAATTGAAAATTTCGTGTTTTTTAAAAATCACTTTTTCAACTTCTTTTGGTAAACGGTATAACTTCAAAACTTGAAGGATGCATTATTCGTTTTATTATATCATTTGAAAGGTTTTATTGTAAATAAAACTTTATAAATAAAAAAAAAAAAATAAATGCACAAACATATAAAAAAAAAATGCAAAAAATACACATTTTTTCATATATCATTGATATCATTGGAAAAAGGACAAAAAAGCCTTCCCAAATGATATAATGAAACATATAAATGTATGTATGTCATACTTCAAGCTTTGAAGTTATACCAAACATTTTTAAGGGTAGTTTACCTCCTTATAAGATGAATTTGCACCAATAGAGACATATACCATGTTAAAGAGGACATTCCAAAGTATCATTATCGGAAGGTATCGTTTCAAAATCTGGCGGCACCAATTCGGAACTTCAGCCCAAAATGTATATATGTACTTATATGTATAAAAAATTTTTTTTGAAAATAATTTTTAATTTATTTAAAATATGAAATTAAAAATAAAATAAATTAAATCAAAGTATGTATATATTTTCACTCGTATATACTACGAGTATTTATATTTAAATTATTATTAAAATTTCACAGTAAATTACTCATGAACATATGTATATGTACATATTATTTCATTTAATTCAAAAATTGACATCAAACAAAATTCTAATAAATTTGTACGTACGAGTATATACATATATACAAAAGCACATACATATATAAATGTACATACATTTTAATATCTGTATACTATTATATGTATGCAAACAGTAGTAAATAGCACTTGTATGTTGTAATCTCTGCTATACTGTATGTACGTATACCAACATCATATTTAATTATGAAAGGTTCATGTTTCATATACAATCTGAATCCGTCCGTATATACAAAATATTATGGTATATTAAGTGTGTGTACGTGTAGTAATATCATGGCATGAGTAGTATTTTGGTTCATTTTGAATATTATGAGATGAGTTCATTGTACTAAATAAGGTAAAGCATTTTTCTTTTTAACATGGGTATACATACATATTTGAAAAAGAAATTTTTTTTTTCTTTTTAACAACTATTAAATTTTTTAATTAATGTGTTAATATTCATTTTGATGTCAATATGATTTTTTTTTTTTTTTTTTACTTATAATAATATTTTCTAAAAATCAAACTACCTAGATACGGTACAATATCGTTTATTCAGTTTTCAATCGGGTAAATGCTATATTAAGTCAGATTAAATCATGAGTATTGATTGTATTTGTGAGACTACTATCAAAGTGTATTAATATAATATTATTTTTTTTTAAAGTGAAATTACTCAATATAAAATATTTGAAAAGTTTAAAAAATTTTGAAATTTTTCACACAAATACACTAATAATAGAGACAGACCTGAGTTTAGAAACTTTCTAAATCTGTTTAAGTGTATAGATAAAATTCTTGGTCTGTCAGCAATCAGCCTGGATAAGTCTGCTCAGAATAAGTTTAGCCTTAGCCTCCTAAACCAATGCAAGTAAGTAGTTTAACTCAATGTGAGCTTTTTTGAACATCCAACAAATGACAACTAAATCAGTTTTCGGTCTGACAGTACGAATTCGTAACTAAAAGCTTTTTCTAAACTGATTTAGTTAAATCCAAAAGAAGATTTTGGTCTGTCAACACTATAACATTTTGTGAAAAATAAAAAAAAAAATAGAAGAAAACGATCAGTGAGAATATCCTTCACATGCATTAAAATAGCAAACAATATACGAGTTGAAACGAAATATATTTCGTACGTGACAGAATAAGAATTTGTGAATAGTTAAGTTATATATAATTACGATTAGTATTGTTCTACGGAGTGCTAAGAAATCTACATACAATGGTTATTATTATTATTATTTCTTTTAATATTTTAATATAATAATAATAATTTTGCTATTAAAAACTATATAAGATTATGAAAAATGCATTTTATTTTAGAACATTTTCAAATCAATATTACAACATTCAACATATGTGAATTAACGCATACAAATGCATTAGGTATGTATTAGGTATACGGGAAAGTTCTGTCTTTTTTGAATACCTGTACTTTTATGCGTTGTAGATCATTGGCAAGAATTCTGATCCGATTAAAATCGGTTTAAACAGTTAGATTAGAATAATGATTGATGATTTGTACATAAGTATGTTTTCGTATTTTAGTCAGGTTTTCTAAACTTGTAAAACTGTCAACATGCGAGTGAAGAAAAAGTATGCCCTCTTAAAACATTATATGTTGTATGAACTACGCAAAAAGATGGTTTACGAAATTTCGTTCGGGTGATTTTTCTTTGAAAGATATGAACCCAAATCAGGAAGGCCATCAGATATCAATGAAGAAGTGCTACGCAGTATGATTAGAACAAATTCCATACAGAAGTGGGTTTCAAGCTTGGAATTCATCAGACTATTGCTTTGGATCACATTAAAAGGCTTTAAAAGAAAAGTGAAAAATATTTTTTTGTATTTTCTTTAAAACAAACAAAAAAAAAAAAAAAAAACAAAACAACAGAACTTTCCCTTACACCAAATATTATTGTATTTGTTTATTTAAATTATATGTAAACCTAAAAATATATAATTAGTGTAATCATCATTTTAATATATAATACCCGTATGTCATACATATATGTACATACTCGTATATTAAATTATGAATTATACTTTTTATACTCTTGTATATTATTTTGTAGTTGTATATAATTAAATACATTATAAATACTTAGTAGATACCTATATTATATAAAACAATACATTATGTATTGATGCATATTATACAATCTACATTCTCGTAATATATACATCTCTATAGGTACATAAGTATATATGAATTTTATTTAAATAATTTTATTTTGAGTTGAGATAGGTAATTTAAAAGCAAAAATAAAAGAAATATTTCACTATAAAACAAAACATTAATTTAACAAAATTGAATATATGTATATAATATGTGCATACATAACATACATATATGTATGTATATGCATAATTACGCATATACATATTAATATTATTAAGTATATACATATATATATATTATAATAAATATTAGTTTTATTCTAATGTCAAACATTCCCATGAATGTATTTATGAAATTTCTATAAATATCTGTTGACATATGTATAGCTAAGTATTCGTACATTTATAAATTAGTTAGCTATATATAATGTAATGTAATGTAATGTAAAAAAAACTGTGGGAAACTATACATTTATGTATATTTACATATATAGTTTACATAAGTATACATTAGATTTAGATACAGCTATGTGCAGCTAATTAGAAACGAGCTGCCATGTAAAATACATCAAGATTTTTTTTATGCTTAAATTATGAATATTATTTTGAAATTTTTATCATGAAATAATTATTTCATTAACTTTAGAAACTAGTTCAAAAAAAAATTAAATTTATTGCGTTTCTCTAACCACATGTAAATAGTTGAAATTTTCTATAAAGCCTAATGCCTACTTTATACATGATTCCTGTTGTTAAACATGGAGGAGGTTCCATTAATATTTGTGGTTGCTTTTCTTGGAACGGTGTCGGACATATTTAACGTACATATATATAAGAAATATTGACAGCAAAAAAAAAAAAATATATATAAAAAAAAATAATAAGAGATGTAATGACGCCATAGACTGAGGAAAATTTTACCTGTCATATGGGCATTTCAACAAGACAACGATCCAAAACATACAAGAAAAGAAACTAAATATTTCTTAGAACACAATTCTGTTTGCGTTTTAGAATGGCCATCTTGCAGCCCGTATACTTGGGGGAGATGTTGAAAATGGAGATGCGATCAGTAAAGAAAAAAGAACAAATTTCGAACAAATTTTTACCAAAGTGAAACAAGTTTAGGAGGCTATCCCAGTGGAACGAGGCCAGTCTTTAATCAGGAGTATGGAATCCAGATGTAAGACTGTAATTAAGCTAAAAGGATACCCAACTAAATATTAAGTTTTTTTTAACGTAATTAACGAAATATTGTTGTAATCAATTAAAATAAATATATATTATTTTTTTGAAAAAATTTAAATCGTTTCTAATTAGCTGCACAAAGGAGACAACTATCTGTGTTTAGAGAAACGCAATAAATTAATTTTTTTAATTAGTTTCTAAAAATTTCGAAAATATATGCATAGTTTAAGGATAGAAAACACTCTGATATATTTAGCATGACAGGTCGTTTCTAATTAGTTGCACACAGCTGTATATAAATGTACATATACATACATTTATATGTATATTATATCTATATATTTTATCATATATATTTTATGTTTATATATGCAACATATATGATTTGAATATGAGTATATATACTTTTAACGCACATATGTATGTGTATATATATGAAATGTATTTATGTGACAGATTTTTGTTTTCAATTTATAATTTTCATAGTATAGTATAACAAAAACTATGGGATAATAATCGTTGTATATATGTATTACATAAAGATCATTCTTCATATATCCAAATGCTTTACTTTATAATATATATTATGTATGTATAGAAAGTTGTACTTTTTTATACATATATGTACATGTACATCTATAACATATAATGTACGTATACCATACATATGATGTATATAGTTCTTATATAATGTTTAGTCTCTTGGCTTTTCCATCAATGAAATTAAATACATAATAACAAATTTGCATTATATTTATATACATATATACGTATGTATATGTATGTATAAACAAAATGTGTAATATAGACATAAATATATGAATATATTTGTATGGTATATGATGCATATGTATGTATATATGTACATATAGTTTATATTCAATTTGAATTTACATATATCTACTCGTACATATTTGAAAAATTACATTGACGTTATTATTACAGGTAAAGTAAGTAAGCAAAACATAGAACATTAAAAACAAGAAAAGTAACTAAACAGTTTAATATTAAAATTTACTATAATTTTATTAAGGTAGATGTGTGTACTGTGTACTTTTATTAGATATGTATATGTAGATACGTATATACGTATATACATATATACGATTATGTATACTTAAATATAAATAAATTGAACATATATATATATAAATATATACAATGTATATGATATGATGAAGTTTATAAATCATATTAAAATTTTATTAGTATACTATACGTATACATATGTACATATAATATGTAGATAAATATGATGTATATAATTATAGAATTTTTATTTAATTAAATAATGAAAAATTTTCATAATTCTAAAAATATATGTACATATATGTTATAATATGTGCATCATATAAATACTACATAACCATAATACACGTATATAAATGTATACATACACATTATACATTACATATAGGAGAACAAAAAAAGCAAAAAAAAAAATGAAATTTTGATGAAAAACACTACAAATGATGATATGTACTGATGTATTTTGTGCAATTTTAATAATATGAAAATTATTCATCTATAAATGCATTTTAAAAGCTAAAAATTATTAATTTATTTTAAAAGTATCTATATAATTTATGATATTTTGCATAAATAATGTATGAATATGAGTAGGTATGTACATATAGGCATTATATAGGTAATATATTATATGTAAATATATACGCTACTCTTTGGAATTTATTGAAATGTCTATAACTCAATAATTATAAAATATTTTGAATTTATTCGGAAAATATATTTTTCATTTTTTTCTTAATACAATGAAGTGAATATTTTTATGAAAATGTAAACATTTTATTTTATTATATTTATTATTATTTTTTTTTAAAGAGAATAATTATATTCTTATAATGTAATTTGAGATTTTATTATTTTTGAACTCAATCAAGTATACATATACAATAAAATATGCCCATATTGAACTGCTATCAATGCACATACAACATTATAGATTTATGCTCAAAATACAGAAATAAAAAAAATTTATATATGAACGTTTCTACCTACATCCTTCGAGTCTCAGTTATGAGTTTTTGCATATAAAAGCAGCAATCGAATCTCTATTTCGCATTATAATTAAATTTTTTGTAAGTGACATATACATTATGTTTTTTCAATATTAAAAGTGAAATGAGTTTACATCTCAAAGCACGTTTTGAAGATGCATTTTTAGTTAGCCATTTTAAAGGACCAAAAATTACCTTTAATGACGTTCATACAAAGGACATGCCTCGATCGACAACAAATAGCGATATTAAGTTATTTTTAAAAAACCCTTAAATATCGATTCGACAAGCACTTGAAAAATTACTGAACATGGGTGTAAACACATCCATTTCAACAATTCGGAGGCGTCTTAAAGAATTTCAAATAGAAAATTTGTCGGCAATCCAAAAACCATTATTGATAAATTCCCATACGGAAATAAGGTTACAATAGGTTCGTGAAAATATGAATTGAGATTGGAGTTATGTATAGTCTTTACAGATGAAACATATTTTCTTGTTTCCTATCTTTTAAGACGTATGCTTGGTTGAAAAAAGGTCAACGCTATAAAGAGCGGACTATGAAAAATCCAGCAAAAATGCACGTTTTTGGGGCCTTTTGCCAAAAGGGGTTCTGTAGTTTAGTGTACTTTAAGGGCCAGATACTGGATTCAAAACAAATGACGAAGCTTATACCAAAATGGTTTATTACGATCCGTATAGAGAAGTGATTTGATCAAGGAAATCTAAATTGGGTTCTGCAAGACGACAATAATACCGAACATCGAAGTCAACTCTGTACCCAGTGGAAAACTCAAAATGGGACCACTTCTTTAGATTGGCCTTCTTAATCTCCAGTGTGGAGTTACATGAAGCAAAAATTACGAGAAACAAAAATAAAAAAAACACAAAGCATTTGATTCGTGTTCTGAAAAGAATTTGGAAGGGTCTTATCGAGAAGTACGCCAAAAATTATTTGAAAGTTGTGACGAAACATGCTGGCATGTTATTGAAGCAAGTAGAGACTGTATACAAGCTATTCAATACAATGCAAAACAGAGTATTTATAGGTAATTAAAATAATATACATATATATTATAAAATCCATCGTTTTTAATAAATTTATCGATGGATTTCTGTAGTGAAACACACTGTATATATTCAACAATGGAGTTGTAAAATTTTTTAAATTCCATAATACTCGTACGAGTATATGTATTTGTTATATTATATGTACATCATATATGTATCCTGTGTCTGGTCTGCAGACACGAGTGTGTATACTACTTATATACTATATAAATGTAGATATACTTATGTATATATGCATACTATATTATATAATATGTACATATACATATACAAGTGTTGTGGAAATTTTCATAATGTTAAAAAAAATTTTTTTTTTAAATAAATAAAAATAAAAATAAAAAAAAAAAAAATTTTATTATTATGTATGTGTGTATATAAAATAAATTTTTTTTTTCTTTACTATTCAATACATAATACTTACATGCATATAATGTGTATATATATATATATGTTTCTTACCTGTGATGTTCTGATCTAAGTGCTAAGTCCGAACGAAATGTTTCCGTAACATATTTATGAAAATAAGTTGGAAAAGGTAACGTTGTATCTAAATCGAAAACCAAACATCGATTTGGTGATGGATTGTGCATGAAAAATACATGGTAATCCTATATCATATAAAACAAACGTATTATAATAAATAAACAGAAAGAAAGAAGAAAAAAAATAAATAAATAAATACAATAATATTTATAATATATAAATATAAGAAGTAGGTACGGTACATACAATAATGTAGAGAAATAAAATATGAATCGAATAAAAAAATAACAAAAACAAAAAAATTATATATATACATATATACATATATACGAGTATAGTATATATAATAAAACAGAATTAAATTTGAATAAAATAAAAATTGTTCATGATACACATCGTAGTTCAATACAAAGAAATAAATAAAAATGTACATATATTATTTATTTTAATATACATACATATATAACTTGTATTTGTACATTATATACATATATGTATGTACATATACATAGTACATAAATTTATGAATAATTTTCTTTTCTGATGAGAAATTTTCAAAAGATAAAAAAAAAATCAAATACACTAGAAAAACGAGAAAGAAATGAAAAGGAAAAAAAAAATGTATAGATTTTTTCAACTTAAATTCAAAGAAGTAAAAAACACATATTATTATATGTACATAGATATATATGTATATAAGTAATATAGATACGAGTGAGTGTACATACATATCAAGTAAAAATAAATAGTTTTACGAATGGAATATATGTACATTATAATATATGAATATACATATTCTCATTCTCATATATAAATAAATATTATTAATAAAAAATATACATACATACATACATATACATAAATATACATATATGTATATATATATGTATATATATATAAATATATGTAGATATAGATTAGTATAGATATATCATGTATTTGCACAAGAAGTGCAAAATATAATATATATAGAAGTCTTGTATCCATATACATATGTATATATGTATGTATGTACAATGTATGGATATATGTATGTATGTATGTATGTATATCCATTCATTTAAATGACCTACTAACACTAACTTTTTTAGCAAAGAAACACAAGAAAAATAAAAAACAAAAAAAAAAAGAACCGAAAAACTAAAAACAAAAAATAAGTTCACTTTTATATTATTTTGTTGTGAAATCGCATTATGTGATATAATGTACATACACAAAAAATATATATGTAAATGTATATGTATGTACATATACACTGATGGATGCATATATGTACACTGTATATATATGTATATTTACATACATACACTGTATATATATTTATATACGACGAGAACATATTTATATTTAACTTAACATCATAATGTATGTATATGTACATACTTTTTTATGTTTGCATATAAATATATACATATATATATGTAAAGTGGAACTTGTTTAATTCGAACGTCTATAATTCGAATTTACCGATAATTCGAATATTTGTCGCGGTCCCTTGAAATATGTACATATATATGGCTTGTTCAAAATTCCCAGCGAATAATCTGCGCATGTTTCTCTTGAAATTAAATATGTACATAAAATGATTATATGTATTTGTGTTTTTCTCCCATATAAACCTGAAAAAGTGTAACCACTACAATTATAACCTCGCTCAAAGCATGACGCCATACTCTCACTGCGCATATATTCTATTCGCTAGGAATTTTTAACAAGCTATACAAAACAATGTTAAAATTTCTCTAATAATTCGAATTTTTTTTTTTTTTTTTGGATAATTCGAACTTTATGACCGTCAACTCATTATGAAAAAAATAATCCCTGAGAAAAAAAAATTACTACCAATCAAGATTACTTAATAAACCAATCATAGCGAGTACACACGTCCCCTTTATCTCTTATGAACAAAGCGCGCCGTCCCAAGTAGAAATTTAAAGAAATTTAAAATTTTTTATCACGTTTTCTTTTTTTTTTTTATTGAGATCTATTCATATCAAAAGTAGATGCTATTGATACTAACCCTCAGGTCATTTTAATCTCCTTTATTTAAAAAACCATACCTATACACAATTATGTACTGCCTTATACAGTATAGACAGTCCCAAGTCTGTTAAAATGGGAAGGGAGGTAGATGATTTTTTCATACATATACCAAAAAAATTTTTTTTAATTCGAATTTTTGGATAATCCGAAATTTTTGGATAATTCGAATTTTTTCTCCGGTCCGGTCGGGTCGTGTTCGAATTAAACAAGTTCCACTGTATATACGTAAGCACATACATATATAAGTACATACATATATGCGTGTACGTATAAATTTAAGGAGAACATACATATATATGTATGTAAATACGTATATAATATGTACATACATCATATGTATTTATGCACATTTTGATTTTCTGCAACTTATGCAAATATGTATATAACCATGTACCCATATTATATTGTTTATTTTTGCATGACAAGCTTTAATGGACATCATTAATACACACAAATCATAATGTATAATGTTAGTATGTACGTACATACACAAAACTCAAAACTATAAATTATTATCCTCTGAATTCATCCTTCATCTACTATATATACTATACTACTTCGCTTTAATATTTTTATTTTCATTTTATATTATTTGAAAGTAAAACAAAAAAAAACTATTTTTTTTTTTATTTTTGTATTTTCCTATATACAGTTTACATTTTATATCCTTGAAAAAAAAAACCGATTTTTTATTTAATACCCACCCGATTTTGTCTACAAATCAAATATAGTAATAATATGTATTTAAACTTAATATTATTTAGGTATGTAATATTTTATTTTCAAAAATTAATATTATAAATCATATTATGTTCACCGCATATACATAATGTATACGCCTATAAGTACATGCATACGCACGACAATACTATAATATGTAATCAAATAAATGTAATTTTTTGTTTTTCTTTTGAAAATATACATACTCGAGAAAAACAACCGCATATACTCGTACTTATTATATGTATTCAATTATGCAGTTATCAATACACTGAGAAATTTTCTTATTTTATTTATTTGATGATAAAAAAAAAAATAAATACATATTTCAGAGATTAAATTTTCATAAAAAATCGGGCATATGTTTTATTATATTAGTAAATAAGGCATTATAAAATACGTACATATACTTACATTACATTCAATGAAAAAGTATACTAATCTGAAGAGCTTACATTACAATGATTAAAGGATATACATACATACATAATGTTATTTACATGTGAAAGTGCTCATATGTAATCTCTTTCGCGAGAGATACATATACGTATACATATAATAAATGTAAGTGAAATCTTGCAGAATTAAATGCACTTTTTTTTCCTTTTATTTTTTTTCTTTTTTTTTTTTTTTTTTTTTTAATTTAAATTATCATGTATAATTGAATGCAAATATGCAGGAAAAAAATAAAAAATGAAAAATAATTAAAAACGACAATCTATATGAAAAACAAAAGTAGGTAATTAAATAATAAACGAAAATTTTCAAAAATTAATTTTCATATAAAATTTTTGAAAATTTAATAGAATTTCAAAAAGAAAATTTTACAAAAAAATTCAATTCAAAGAAATATTCTAAGAAATATTTAGAATTTGTCATATCTAAAAGATTTTTGTTTTTATTTTTCTGAATTTAATTTAATAGGTATACTAATTTTATAATACTTAATTGGAAATAAGTAAGTAATGAAAATTGAAAATTATTTCTAACATTTTACGTTTGGCACAAGAATCAAACTGATTATTATACATATATGTACATATGTAACGCAACAACAAAGTTTTTTGTATTTTATATGTATGTGTAGAAAATATATATTAATATTCTTTATATAAAATACAAATTGTTCAAATTATTCATTTATTCAAATACTATATACTTACTATTAAAAAAGCTTTTGACTAATTAAATGAAATTTATTTAAAAAACTGTATATGAGTGATATTATCTATCATTGTTTTTTATTTTCATATTTTTAATTAATTTATAAAAAGTATTTGTAAAACAAATTATAAGAATATGAATTTTAATGATTGTTCCATATAGTCGATCAATTTGAGATATCCTGTCTTTCTTATTATATACCGGTAGACAGACAAAAGTAAATCAATTGAACGTAAAAATGAAAAATTTTCTGGGATTTCCAGAAATTGACTAAAATCTTAACTGACATAAATTGTTATATCTGTGCGGAACGAAGAGATAACAACATAAGATTAAAGCAAACATTTTTCGGAAAGAATCAGACTTTCTACTGAGAGAGAAAAAAATCAATATTTTATACTTTTTCATATAAAATTTATACCGAAATTTAGGGTGGTATTCACCAACATGGATATATCCGGCGGATATATTTTAGCCGGATACAATTTCAGCTTATTATTCATCAACCTAGATAAAAATTTGTTTTCGAACTTCATTTTCGGGTCGAACATGTGTGTCAAACATGTCAGCTGATTGTATTTTTATGTTATAAAATGAAAAAGAGGTTATGTGATGTGATAATTATATAAGAGTGCTGCGTGCTGCTGCTGTTAATAACAAGATTATGTTCGAATGATATTTATAATACCAATCCGAGGTTGTCTTAAAAATATCCGAGTAGTGTTTTATCCAGGTTGATGAATACACTTTATCTCAGATAAATGATAATCTATATTGGTGAATACCAGCCTAAATAAAATAACATCAACCAGAGATCATATTTTCGTATAAAGAATGTCAAAAAAGAAAAAAAAAAAGAATGAAATACGAGTATATTATAAATTGTATTTTTTTTATTTATTTTTTTTTTACCGAAATATTATTGAAATTTGTTAACATTTTAATTATGAAATTTAAAATGGAACATAATGTATTATATGTGCTATATTATGTATACTATACAGAAGTATACAGACAACATATAAATCAAAATCAAAAAATGAGAAAAAATATACATATAATATGATATGTATATTAAGGGAGTTTATTCAAAACTAGATCAAACTTTTTTATATACCAAATATACAATCGGTTATGTACATAATTTGTACTTATTTATGTACTAGTACTAAAAGTCATAAAAATAATGTTGGATGAATTATTATGTGCATACATTGATATATACATATACTTATATACATACATAAGAAAATGGGTCGAAATATTTATTATGTATTTTATCTTTTTTATTTTTCACCAAAAATGTCTTTGATAGAGTAAAATATTTTTCATTTGTTTCTAGCAAAATATTATTTGGTTTGATAAAAAAATTTCAATTCCGAAACAATACGAAATGCATGCGTACGTATATATATATGTATGTAAGTAGTATGTGTATATGTGTGTATACATTATGTACGGTATATTTGTAGATTAATTATTATTTTTTTTCGAAGTTAAAAAAAATATATACATACTTGAGTATATATGTACATATATATGTATACAATTAAAATTAAATATAAATTTATTTTAGTTTATATTTCTCTCTGTACGAGTATTTTTAAGAATCTTATAAAAAACAAAAATGCATAATCAATTTAATTTTCAATTTCACGTTGCTGATTTTCAAATTTCATTACCCTCAAAATTCACTCATACTTTGAATGAGCATCAGGTACCATCTTCCTGGGAAAAACAACTTAAAAATGGTTAGCTGACAATAAATAACACACAGAATTATTAGAGCATTACACATGTAACATAATGTACATGTACTATACATCATTCTAATAATAATAGATCAGTAGTCCAGATTATTTTATGGTCTAAGCCCTATCATGTAGGTAGAAGATTTTTATTCTCTCTATCAACTCAATGTTTCGCAGTGTTCCGCATATTAAACTGTAGGTGGCACCACACATGATAGTAATAAGTTCAGAAATAATTTCAGTGAAGGCCCAGCTTCGATATGAATGAGCTGTAGCTCCATTAAACAAAAAGAATAAATTGAATCAATTTGAAAAAAAAAAAAAAAAAAAAAAAAAAAAAAAAAAAAAAAAAAAAAAAAAAAACAATGTTTAATATTAGGATTCGAGATATCTGCTATCTTGTGCATCACGTATCTCCGAAGTTACTAAACCGATTTCAATGATATTTGAAACATAGATACTTTGATAGGAATTGTGGTCCTTGAATGGACCACTTTTTTTTTAAATGTCTTTGTTTCCTTTTTACAGGGTGTCAAAGTTTTCAAAATTGCGATTTTTTGGCTTCCAAATGCACTACGTACAGCAAACACTGATTGACCAATTTTCTTTGAAATTTTGAATATAGGTAGCCTGAAGGATATTGTGGTGCTTGAATCCAGCACATTTTTAATTTTAGGTCCTAAAATTTAGTTATAGTTCTTAAAAAAGGAGAGGGTTTTTTTTT
Source organism: Villa cingulata (assembly GCA_951394055.1). Lineage (NCBI taxonomy): Eukaryota > Metazoa > Arthropoda > Insecta > Diptera > Bombyliidae > Villa > Villa cingulata. The sequence continues at coordinate 50,388,742 of OX596017.1, read as the reverse complement.
TTTTTTTTTTGAAAAATCGTTCAATTTTGACTTCCTTTTTCATACATTAAATCTTGATTTATCTATACGATATTGGTATCAAAATAAAATTTCAACTTTTCTGAAGTGTTTACAAAAAAAAAAGGATAAACATCTTTGTTATATTTCCATTTTTATTAACAGAATAAAATTATGTTCTTTTTCATCAAAATATTTAAAAATCAATTTTTATTAGCACCTAAAAGGTATGCAAAGTCATTTTTTAAAATTTTTGTATGTAAAATCGTTGTTGTTCTTTTCGAAATTTTTCAAAGTCGAATCCTACTCTTAAGTATATATATTATATAGTATATACGTACTCGTTAAAAGTACATAAATAGTATTTCATATTTATATTACAAATAAATTGAAAGCATTTGAAATATATAAATACAATTTGAGACAGATATATATAGATAGTTTATTTTATAAATACATATATACATACCTACCTATAAAATTTTTTAAGAATTTTCATTTATGTATTTAAAAAACATATTTAAGAGTATACATATCATATATTATATAAAATTATTAAAACTTAAATTAATAACAAAAACTAAGTACATAAATGAAAATAAAATTATCGCAAACACACATATACATCATACATATATACTTACAATACAAAATAAAACTTTGAAGAAAAACTTTGACTATGATCGATCTATTATATTATTATTATTATTATTATCACATCAAATTCTCAATTATGAAAGTTTTATGTATATATATATATACGTATATACATATATGCGTACAATATGAAATATACGAGTATATAATATGTATTCTTAGTATTACATATATACATATACCGGAGAACTTTTGTCGATATAAAATATTCGATAAATTACTTGTCTAAATTATTTTTAATTTTCATTTTTATTTCTATCTATTTATGTATACATATACGAGTATATATAGAAAATTAATACATATCATATAAAACTAATAAATTGAAAAAATTACATAGACAAAATAAAAAAGTAATAAGATAAATCAGAAAAATTATTGGAAAAATAATAAATTTTAAAGTATAAAAATAAAGTAAAATACTTATTATTATTATTTTTTTATAATATGAATTTTATGTAATATAAATTTAATCTTTTTTTCTAATATATACGAGTATTATATAGTATTTATATGAAAAATGAAAAACTTATGTATAGAAGTTATATAGGATATAGAAGCATAGTTTTAATAGTGAAAAATTTCATTTTCCCAAGATATATAAATTTAATTATGAACTCGTATTATATATATAAGTATATATATATTTTTAATTTTACAGATAACACCTATGTATATATATATATAAAATATACATATAGTATACTATATGTATTTTAGTATATATATATTTAAGTATATATATGTAAATTTTTACATATACATATTTGTAATAAAATTCATACCCATATAACAACTTGGTCATCTCCTCGTCCAGCTTTTTGCCTCCAAAGTGGTACTGTTCGTCCTTCATTCGATACAAATACAACATAACATTTAGATAATTCTTCAGGACGTGTTTTTTTCACTTGTTCACAAAGTTTCCAAACATTTTCCTCACTGAAAAAGGAAAATAATGAAAAATATATTATGATGCGAAGGAAAAAAAAAAACTATAGTTGTAAAAAATAATGTGTAATATATAATACAGTCAAATTCCTCTAACTCGAATCGTCAACTGCCATCAAAATTACTTCGAGTTAAAGGGATTTTAGATGAATTTTGAGTTAGAGGAATTGAAAAAAAATGATTTTAGGTGGATTAAATCAATAAATAAAATTCGTACAATTTATTAGATAAATTTTTACAAAAATGGCATAAATAAAAAATAAGTTTTTTTTTTTTTTGAAAAATATGTATGTATGTATGTATATGAAAAAAAAACAGTGGGCATACATGTTTAGATATGTACATATTTATTTAATTTATTTTGAGAAAAAATCAGTTATTTTTGATTGAAAATTTACATTTTTTTGCTTGAAAAAGGTTTCTAATAATTTATACAAGCTAACATGCACCTCATCAGGAACACCAGGAGTCATTTCAATAGCATTCTGTAATATTTGAATGGCATTTTCTAAATCAGAATGATCATGTTTTGCATTACAGAATTCGCAAACAAACAGATATTGATTCTTCATTGTAATTTTTGCATATTGTATATACACAAGCCAAACAAAAGTGAACATGAATAATCATGTTTTGTATCATAGAACAAGTGTTAAGCTAACTAGAAATAAATGTATCCAAATATGTATGTATATGTATAGAAATTTAAAGCACTGTTTCATGTTTAAATTCGAGTTAAGGGAATTTAAAGATCGACAAAAACTTGACAAAAATGTTGAGTAAGAGGCATATTTGACTTAGAGGAATTTCGACTTAGAGGATAATTTAACTATGAAAATTTCAAGGGAACGCAAAAAAATGTCTGTAAAATTCGAGATAGAGGAAAATTCGAATTACAGGAATTTCGACTTAGAGGAATTTGACTGTATATATTCATATAATTTGAATGAAAATATGTTCATATATATACATATGTATTTATATATATGTATGTATGTATACATAACTTTCTTAATAATGTATACATAGATATTCACGTATAGTAGTTATATAGATATAGTGTACTCGCGTATATATATAACAAAAGTATGTATGTATGTACATATGTGTTTTTAAACTCGTGTATTTGTATGTATATATATGCAGACAAATAAATGAATTAAAAATTATAAAAACAATACATATATATACATATATACTCGTACATATATGTATACTTATACTTAAAATATTCAAAGTGCTAATGGAAAAATAAAAATTAGGCCAAGATAGTAGTACTAAGGATATATGTATATGGATTACGAAAAATATAATAAAAATGAAAGTATACTATATCTGAATACATATACATATGTATGTATATACGAGTACATATAGAGACATAAACAGTAGTACTACGAATGAAAAGACGAAAAAATAAAAATTATTTTTTTTTAACAGTTAAAAAAAATACAAAAAATATAAAATAAATATTTTTATATGGACATGTATATGTGTACGTAATATGTATATAGGCTCATAAAAATACGAGTAAAATGAAGAAAGAAAAAAAAGCGAAAATACATCAAAGTACAGAAAATTCTTTTACTCCGTTAAAAAAAGGATATAAAGATAAAACAATTCAAGTATATAATATATGTACGTAAGTATATATTTACAAAAATAGCAAATATAAAAAAAAAAGTTCGGTCAAATAGGCGTCACGTCACCGTTCATTGTTTTTTTCATTTTTTATTTTTATATTAAATGAAGTGGTACTACTCCAATTACATATGTATTCTTATTTTGATTTTTTAGGCTTTAATATATTCCTATAAAAAAATACATACATATATACTTATACGTATACATAATACAGAGATCCAGCGATAAATTGAAAACGAATAATTTTTTTTTTTTATAATTATATATTTTATTTTAATTAGTTATAAAATCTAGTCTGTTTCGCATTTATATTCAATAGTTCCATCCAGTCTCCATACTTGCTTCAATAACATGCCAGCATTTTTTGTCACGACTTTCAACTAATTTTTGGCGTACTTGTGGCTACTAAGACCCTTCCAAATTCTTTTCAGAACACGAATCAAATGCTTTGTGTTTTTTATTTTTGCTCCTCGTAATTTCTGCTTTTATTTTTAAGATTCGGCCTCGTTTATGTAGTTCTCTTAATTTATAAAAGAAATATAGTCGTACTACTATTTTTCTCCGAATATGTACTATACTCTTTTTTACCAAATTAGTACTATACTATCACATACAATTTAAAATAATTTTGCACAAAAATTTATATTGCATGTGCTACTATACAAAGTTTCAAAACGACAGCACTGTTCGCAATCTACATCTACGATAAAAACTGCAGGCACTGTATAGGTGCATTCATGATAGCAATAAAGTCTAGAAAGTAGAAAAAAATCGCTATAGTCTTCAGTGAAAGTATTGGCTCACCTAGAGCTGTAGCTCTGATTATAATGAGTTTACATTATATATTTCTAATGTAAAATTGGACATAAAAGCAAATTTTATAATATTTGATGTAAAATTTTTAAAAAATATTTTTTTTTTCGATGTATAAATTTGAATTTGAACATCATCATAAATTATTCTCTGAATAAAATAATATGTAAGAATTTTTTTTCTCCTTTAACTCTCCTCTGGGAGCCTCTCCATCGAACTCTATTCTGCGCCATGTATTTTATTTGTATCTATGTCTTGCCGTTTGTTTCAATCTTCTCCATCACTGTTCTTCTCCAGGTGTTCCTTGGTCTCCCCACATTTTTTTTCCCTGTGGGTTCCATTCAAGTGCTTGTCTTGCTATTGCTGTCTGTTGCCTTCGTAGCGTATATGCCCGATTCATTTTCATTTTCTTTTCATCATTAGTATGTTCACAGGGTCTTGCTTCGTAAGTTCCTAAAGGTCTTTATTAAACATTTTTTGTGGCCAAAATATTTCACAAATATTTCTCCAGTATCTGTTGATAAAAATCCTAATTTAAGTTGTGTCTTTCTGATTGGCTAACCAAGTTTCACTTCCATACAGCAGGATCAATTTTACGCAGGCATTGAATATTTTTAATTTCGTGTCAGTATAGATATTTGAGACGATCTCAAAATATTCTTAAGTTTGTTAAAGACACATCTTAGGTATTATTTTTTATCATTCCTATTATTGTATATTTATGATCATATATTAATTAATTTCTTCACTTCCAATTATTTTCTTGCTAACTTTAGCGGAAAGATAGCATGGATTATTTACATTTTTTCATCCCTGATTAGGACTTAGCTGCCAGTTAACTTTAGTTGGAAGATGAACTTCTGATTATTTATTTATAGGTGTAATTACTAACTCGATATTACCGCCGAAAAGATGTCTAATTGTAATGTAATATATTCAAATAATTAAGCTTTGTATGAAATTTTACATTGAAAATTTCGAGTATTGATTCAAAACTCTGAATTTTGGCTTTGTAGCTACTTAGAGTTAGCAAAAAATTTGTGTGAAGAAAACCAAACTCTTTGCTAGGTGTCCGCTAAGCTTAGGTGGCACCCAGCTAGTAAAGAGTATGGAGAAATCGGCCATAAATCGTATAAATTTATCAAAATTTTTTTTTTTTTCTCTTTTATTTTACACATTGTTTGGTATTACCTACATGGCTACATGGTAAATAGTTTTCTTTTATTATCTTTATTTTTTAAATTTATACAAAAATGTATTACATATTATGTATGTATATACATAAAAATATGTGTTTATTTATGTATTATATATTTTACTTTAATGCGTTCTTCTTGAAGAAAACAATAAAAATGTATTACATATAATAAAAAAAAATAAATATGTATAAGATAAAGAAAAAGAAAATCTTTTTTTTTTTTAAATAATGAATCAACAATTTTTCAATTAAATAAATAAATAATAATAATAAAAACAAGCAAAATATTGAAGACAGAAACCAAAGAAAAAAAAAAAAAAAACGAAATGTACCAAACCAACAACAAACAGAATATAAATATGTATATAGACGAGTATATATACGAGTACATATTTTAAAATGACATGCGCTACATTTCATTAGATCTAGATAATTAAATTAGAGTACACGAATACAAAATAACTAAGTACTATATATTGAGTTTTTATTATTATGAATCTATACATATACTTACATAAATGTACATACATAATATATGTGTTATACACTCTCGTATGGTATGAAATTAAAATCATCCACATAATTGTACACATACATACTTACATATTTATGTAAAATTATACTATGCGAAAGGACTAAAGTTTGAATATTTCAAGAGAGATATTCAAGGTTAAAAATCAAAATCAAAAAAGAAAAAAAAAATAAGAAAAAACAATACAATGTAATACACATGATGTATAGTATGTATATACATAATATATGTACATATAATATATACAAACTTTAATTATTATTAATTCTTATTTATTTATGTATTTTATTTATTTCCATTTTTTTTTTACATTTTTTATATGATGTATGTATTATATTTGGATGTGAAAAATCTGAGAAAGGTCATATTTTTTATAATCTGAAATATTTAATTTTTTTTTTTAATTACATAAGCCCATTCATTAATATGTAACATCTATTTCGATATGTATAAGTTCAACTTTATTTTATATGCATATTTTTTGTTCTAATGTATATATTATGCACATGTCTCACACATTCATATACATACATACATGTATGTACCTATACCTACATATAGGTATATAGGTATATAGGGTTTTCCAAAAAGTACTTTAGGATTTTGTATCGCAGCACCTTTTAAACGCCATTTTGTTTTTTCATGACATTTAACATATGATTACTGTAGTCATGGAGTCAAATTTAGTCATCGAGTCCTACACGCAAGAACAACGTATTGAAATTATTAAAACTTAAGTTTAAGATCAATAAAAAGTTCAATAAAAAATCTGATCCTCAATTTTAAAGAAAAATCATCTTTAGTATGACGAAGTAAATTTCACATTTAATGGAAGAATCAATAAACAAAATTGGGATAATGAAAATCCTCGGGCTATTCCACAACACTCTCTTTATGCAGAAAAATGGCTTGACTTTATGTTTGGCGTGATTTTTGGTCAGAAGTAATCATTGGCCCATTTTTCCTCAAGGATAATGATGCTAATACAGTGACTGTGAATGAAATTAGATATATATAAAGAAATGATTACAAACTTTTTATGGCCTAAACTCAATGGAATAGACATTTCTGACATTTACTTTCAACAAGATGGTGCTACGTGCCATACAACGCGCGAAAACATAGACCTATTGCAATCGAAATTCAGTGAACGTGTTATATATCGAAAAATGATGATATGAAATGACCGGCTATGATCTGAAATGTGATCTAACTAACTCTCTTAGACATTTTTCTTTGGGGTTATGTAAAAAGTAGAGTTTATGTTAAAAAGCCAGAAAATTTTTCACAACTAAACAATAATATCCGAGATGTTATAGGAGAAATTGAAACTACAATATGTCAAAATGTTATTAAAAATTATGATGTTCGTGTATAGATGTCTGTAATCGCAGTCATGGTGGACATATTTGAATGACATGACATCATATTTCGTGTATAATAAATTGTAATAAATAGAAAAGTAATTTAAAATAAAGAAAATATATAAATATAACACACGACCGCTTGCATTTAATTTAAAAACAACATTCTAAAGACCTTTTTGGAAAACCCTATATACGAGTATATTATATGTTCGAATATTTCTCATGGATTTATTAAAAAGGATATTACATATGTATTTATATATATATACATTCATACTGTATACATATGTGTACTTAGTGCTTGTACATATGTAATAAAAATTAAAATAACCTCAATTAAATTATATTATCCATATGTATATAATTATACATGTATGTAAATACTTGCATATTATATAATAAATCTTTAATGCTATTGCGATTATGATTCATACTATTTTATTTGCATTTATATAAAATGCTCTACACATATATGTACATGTATATGTATGTATGTATATGGATTAAAAACATCGCATTATGAAATAATAAAATAAAATTATCAGAACACGAGTATGTTTAGTTATGTTATAATAAATTTATTAGCTATACACATATATAAATATACATAAATTATGTACCTGTATATCTATATGTATATGTACATCTATTTCACTTAGTACCTATCCATAATATAATATATTATAAACTAATTAAAATGAAATTTCATTAAACCTCTATATACTAATGTACATACTTATATAAAAAGTACATAAATATACTCGTATTGGGTGCACGAGTATACTTATATGAGTATACATACATATATACTCCTATATACAATGAATATTTATTTATATAAATATGTACATATATATAGGGACATACATTATTTTTATAGATTTTATTTAATTTATTGTTTGTTTTTCTTATATGATATTTTTCTACGTTTTTTTTTTCGGTTTTTTAAATTCTAATTATATGTATGTATAAAATATATGTATAAATATAGCATAAAATATTTAAAGTTATAATTTGTATAATGTAAATATTATATCTGATCGAATTTATGTAAGTAATTACCATGATGCACTATATAATGACCATGTCAATTTTTATTTATATAAATGATTTAAAAAAAATTTAAAAGAAAAGATTATTTATGTATTATTTAAAATGAAAAAAACAAATGTTTATGATCAAAAAACAAAAGAAAATTTTTATTATAACAATACAATATGTGTTTAGAAAACATTTATAAAACAAAAAATTAAATGAAAATAAAAATGACAAATTACAATACAAAAATAATGAATGAATGTGTATATTTATATGTATATGTATATATGTATATATATATTTATATACGTATATGTACCTATATATATGTACATACTTAATTCATATATCTTTCATTTTCTATGTATGTATATGATTCTAAACAGAGTCATTCAATTTCATAAAACTTCGGTATACTATGATGCTATGTACATACATACATAATGTACTAACAATGTAGAGTCAGACCGGGTAAATGTAAACGTCACTAAAAATTAAGTGTATAGGTATTTGATTTTTGTTATTGATTTTCAATTATACGTTTTATTGTTTATAGGTTTTTTTTTCGTAAAATGGACATCTCAGGGATATATTACGATTATTTAAAATTGAATACATATTCAACTTTTGCATTATTTGTAACAAATTTTTTATGTTTACTTTTACCCTGTGAACTTTTTTTGAAAATGCCTGAATTTGATTATAAATTACAGCAACTGATGTCACTCCATATATTTCTGATGCCATTTCGATATGAGCGCAATTTTTATTTCTCATATCAACAACTGATTTACTTATGTCTTCTGGTGTGTAATTACGCTCGGGTCTTTTTTTAATAATATTTTCGTGGCATTTTATACCTAATGAAAGATTTTTAATATAGATTTAAAACTCTGTCTCCATTTATACCCATTTTGACGAATTGATCGAGGTATGTAAAAGTAAACATGAAATTATGTGAAACAAGTGTTATTTATAATATGATATTAGATGCAAAAACGATAAATTTAATAGTTTTTATTAAACTTTTTTTCGAAAAATATAATAATTACTTACTTTTGATAAAAGTATAAAACCACAAGTAAAACAATACAGATTTCTTGCTATACACAATATAAAATATAACCTTTGAATGCATATAATAACTAAAACAGTTTCGGTGCCAAACAGTAGACAAATCAAAGATACTTTCTAAACAAAGCAAAATTGATTTATGTTGCTCGTTAACAAAAATATCCATCAGTGTCTATGTTTACATTTACCCGGTCTGACTATATATATGTATATATGTATGTATGTCTTCTTATGTAGGGACATATTATACATACTATTATTTATATGAAAGTGTGTAATATTTTACATATATACATATATATTATGTATAATTATATACGTATATTCTGTATTTGTATATACAAAAATAAAATATATGTACACGTATAATATTGTATAGATATTATTAGGCTGTTTCATATGAAATGTCCAATTTTGATGTATAAACTAAAACACCTTATATCTAATTTTAAAATTACTTCTATTAATCAAAATATGCTCCATTCGCATCAATGGTTTTCTGCCAGCGGCTTTCCAATAGAAAAATTCCGTTTTTAAAATATTCTGAATTTTTAGAATTTATAAAATCTTCAAAGGCATCCATGACAGCTTGACGGTTGTTGAACACCCGGTTTCGCACAAATAGCTCGAGATCTCTGAATAGGTGAAAATCCGTAGGGGAAAGGTCAGGAGAATAGGGTGGATGCGGGAGAACCTCATACTCCAACTGCCTTAGTTTTGTGACGGTAATAATCGAAACATGGGGTCTAGCGTTGTCGTGCAAAAGTATTGGACCAAAAGTGTGGTACCCACTTATCCAACTTTTTTACTTTGCCAATAGCTGACAAATGCCGACTTATTGTTGCCGGAGACACTTCGAAGTGAGCCGCAAGCATTCTTATCGTTGTGCATGGATTCGTCTCAACCATTGATTTTAGAGCCTGCTCATCAAGGACGGTATCAGGTCTTCCAAGAGGCTCGTTTTCAAGATTTTCATCTCCTGATCGAAATTTCTCGAACCAACGGTGAACTGTCCTTTCATTACAGCTTTCCTCTCCAAACGCCTGATTAATTTTTCTTGAAGTTTCTGAAGCGTTGGTTCCCAATTTGAACTCATAAAGGAATATTATTCTTTTTTCTCTTGTAGACACCATTTTGAATTAAGTACACACTATTACAAAAAATAAAACTTAGAAAGCGGAAAACCAGTTTTTTTATGAGTGCAACCTACCTCTTTCACTTTCACAAAATAACTTTAAAAATGACAATTACCTTTTCACTTATCAACAGTTTATTGACGACTAACGCGAAAACGGACATTTCATATGAAACAGCCTAATACATAATGTACATACATTATTATGTGTGTTAATACATTTACATACATATATGTATATTAGGTACCACGTGTTTTAAATTTATTTATATTTTATAACTTTATAAGATGTGTAATATGTATGTAAGTATGTGTAAGTATTTCTCTTCTTAAAATCTTCTTATAATAATAAAAGTAATTCTTACATAATAAGTATATTTAATAATTAAAATACAAAAAAAAAAAAAAAATTAAGGGCATTAGATACAAAAAAAAATGTAGGTATAGATACATTATGTATTATTATAAAACTATAATCCTTTAAAATTTACTTTAAAAAAAGAAAATGTCTATAAGTATACACGTTTTCTCAGTAAATTTTATCTACATTTAGTAAATAAAAATAATAAAAAAATTTACTCAAAATTATTAAAATATTAAAAGAATTATTATAATATTTTGTGAAATCATCGTTTCATTCATTGATTTAATTTAGAAAATTCTATTTAGCATAGAATTGCTAAGGTTTCCAATTCAAATTGTTCAATTGAATTCTATCATCAATTCTATCCACTTTTAATAGCAGTTTTTAGTTTTGTATACATTATAACATTGTCTATACCGGGGTCACGTATAAACACATTTTGCAAAAGACTCCCGGCAAATTTTCAATTAGATTAAATCAGATCTCAAACTGTGAAAGGTATAATGTAGGTGATTTTACGTGAATTTCCCACTAAACTTTATTATATATTATATGCATAATACATATGTACATATATATATAAACACAAGTATAATTAATACACTTTAGCTATAAATACATATATACATATAATATATACAAATCTTGCAGATTTTTTTTTTCTGATCATTTTGTATAAATTTTATAAATAACAAAATCTAAATCTAAGGGTTTTATCACGCATATCATATAATATTAATTTAAATTAACTTTTCATATACGTATATGTATGTGTACACATATGTATACATTTATGCAAAATATGTATGAATATATATGCATGTGTTGTGTATATATGATGGTAATACGAAATCCTTTAAAAAAGAAAAATAATAGTCGCATGTTTCACGCATTTCATATCACAATAAATATGTAGGTACATACAATCATACTATATGTATATGTAAACATATTTTCATGTGTATAAATAAGAACAAAAAATAATTTGAAATTATTACACTATAGGTACATTACGTTAGGTGCATACGTATACATACACATATGCGTATAATTTATATATATATATATATATGTATTTACTATTTAGATAATGGGCCCTATTATGAGTGTCGATAGTATCGACTATCGACAAAATTAAGACGAGACGAGACGATGTAAATTTTGTATTATGTAAAATTGGTCGCCGCCTCGACAGTAAGATGTACTGCCATATCAAATTTTATTTTCATTCGGTTTTTACCGCATGTAATTTCCATAAAAGTTGTCAAATATTTCGATACAAAATTTATAATTCATTTTTTTTTTTCAATTTTGAATAAATATTTAATTAATTTTTGTAATTTTTAATAAATATTTGATTAATTTAAATAATTTGTATAGCTAAGTGAGAAAATACATATAAAACATGTTAATTTAATAATGACTTTTTTGGATAATAGAAGAGAGCATTAAAAGATGCGTTCATTTTTTTTTTTCAAACAGCTCAAACACCATTTTTGGTAATTTTTCTTTAATTAATTAAATTAATTAAATTGAACTTAAATAAATTGAGCAGAATAATTAAATACACCTTATATTATATACAAAGCATACATAAAATGTCAAATCACCATAGACTACTCTATATGCTGTCGATTAGTTTTAGCTGATCGACTCAATATGTTGACATTCTCGCCTCAAATCGACACTCACAATACAAAATTTGTCGAATCGAGGCGATAGTCGATGACGAGACGATATTATCGACACTCATAATAGGGTCCAATATATTGTACATATTTGATATATAAATATACGAGTATATGTACATAATATAGAATTTTATTTAAGTACATATTGTATATACATACATATATGTAAATATAATTATGTAAAAATGTAAAAATGTAAGTATGTGGAATAGTTACATTTTATACATAACGTATAAACTCAATTTAAATATATGAACATATAATTTTAAGTTTTATGAATTTTAAATTATATATAGATATTACTGTGTGTGCGTACGTTTATGTTAATAAATATTAAAATTATTATATGTTCAAGAGCGTATAATATAATGTAATTGTATGCATATATAATTAGAATAATTTATAAGTATTTATATAACACTATATACATAAATATATAATAAAGAATACAATGTATTATCATACAGTAAAGTACCTAAATATATATACTTATATAAATACTAAGTATGTATATATATGGTAATATGTAATATATAATTATTATTTTATTTATCCTATTATTATTATTGTTATTATATACATATGGTTAATTCTAATAAAAGGTCAACCTTATATGTCATTTTTTAGATTTCATTTTTTTCCGAATCTAAGAAAAAAAAAAAACAGATATTTCAAAATATTTATTTTAATTATAAAGTAATATTCATTGTTTTATTTTTTGGCTTTCGTATTTTACGATACTTTTGAAAAATCGAAAATTCGAAATAAAAATTCATCTTGATTTTGAAGGATGTACTATGTCGCCAAAATTTCACAGTATACCTATGTCGCCAACAGTTTTGTAAATTCAGTTTAAAATCTATAAAATTACGATTTTTTCTAAACTAGTGGATGAAATGTTAATTTAATTACTTATGGAACTAATTAATAAAAATCATTTGAATTTATACGGCTTGAAACTTTGAAGAAATTTAGAATTTTTATCAAGATGTCAATTTGGTCTTTATTTCTTCGAGTATATCGCAAACAGATTTTATTCTTTTTATATATTTTTTAATTAAAATATACTTTTAATCCAAGACTTTTCATATATTAATTTATTCACAAGTACTTCTACTTTGAAATTGTCAAAAAAGTTTGAATAATTAAAGGAATGCTATTGAGTTCTATAACTCGTTCTTTATCTTCAAATGGTAGGTGTGTCGCCAATTTTAGAATCAGCCACATGTATATAATGTATATTTATTTATGCACATAAATTTTTAATTGTAAATATGTACCTATATATTTTTTTTTTGTTCCTATTTCTAATAGTTTTCAATTCAATATATTTAAATATAATATGTATACATATTTATGTATATATACATACATACATATGTATGCATGCATGTATATACGTATACATATATATTTTATCAATGTACAATATCTATATTTGCATACGTATATAATTATTTTGTAGTAAGCAGAACAAAATTTAAAATTACGTGCCATTTGCACGTTAAACAAAAGAAAAAATATTTATATTTTTGCTATACACACACGTGTATAATATAATATTTGATTAAAAAAAAAAATAATAATAATAATAATAATAATATGGAAACAGCACAAAATCTCAACAAGAAAAATAACAGAATTAAAACGATATATACATATATTTCATTTCGTGCAAAATTACATTACATATACATATGTACATACATTTATATGTATATTGTTTTATTATTCACATATCATCAAAATTCAATCTAAAATTTAGCTAATATTATATTTTGTGTACGTACATAAGTATAATATATACGTATATATATATATATATATATACATTTTTGTTTCTAACATAAATACAATCATCTCTACTTGCATATTATATTTATTTAACACAAAAATTGTTTGTAATGACTCAAATTAAATTTTCACATAAATATAATATGCATATATGTTTATGTGTTTGTTTGTATGTATGTATTTCAAAAAATTTTAAAATTACAAGCATTATAATATGAAATGTATTGTTTGTATTTAATTATTATACCAATATCAATTTTCAATAAATCATTTATAGATACATATACCTATATCACATAATAATTTGCTGCAATTTATCCATTTATATTTCTACATATGTATATGAGAATATATTATAATAATATGGTGATCGGTCTAATATAAATACAACACGCAATATAAAATATCAATTTAAAATTGAAGTCGATTTAAAAAAAAAAAATAAATAAAAAAAAGCCTTTCATTGAAATTTCTTTTCAAATCTCAATAGTGTTAAGTATTAATAAATTATTATTTTCTTAGTACATAATTTAGGTATAGGTACTCACTCACTCATCTGAAATTATCAAATTTTAATTTCAATTTAAAATAAATTTATTATAATTTAGTCAGACTCGTATTTATACCTAATGGCTCCGAGTGCTGGACACTCAAAGATGCAGACGCCAAGAAACTAGAACGTTTTGAAAAGAAGATATTATTACGTCGCATCTATGGAGCAAATAAACTCAATTGGGTGAAAATGAATTTGTTAAAAAAAAAAATAAAGAGATATACGAATTGTACGAGAATGTATATACATAGATGTAGTGACGATCATCAAAACTGGTAGGCTGCAATGGCTAGGTCACGTTAACAGAATGATAGATATCAGCCCATGTAAATCCATTCTATTTGCAAATATTGGAGGTTGGCCATGAAGCAGATGGTGGGACGCAGTGAGAAAGGATCTACTTATAGATAAGCTACAAATGGACGACTGGAAAAAGAAATCCACAGATAGAGAACAGTGGCGGCTTTTCTTTGCAGAGGCAAGGGTCCTCTTAAGGATTGTATGGCCATAGAAAAAGAAGAAGATGATGATTTAGTAACAAAGCTACATATCATATAAAGACTAACTATCTATACATATATATGTATGTTTCTAATGACAAATCAAAAATCCAAATTACATTTAAAAATCTGATTCGAAATAAATGAATGCAAAATATATATATGTATCTTCAAATAAAATGTAAACTTGAAATGCTAAATTCATAATACCAACATAATAAAAAATACATATACTGTATATTATGTACTGTACATATGTATATATGCAAAGGTATAGTTAACGAAAATGAATTAATGATTAACAGTTTTCTTATTAAATATTACAATTATAAATATAATATATAATATAGTAATATAGTAATTTATATATGTATAGTAATTTGGTCCCCTCAATAATTTGATGAATTTGTAGGAATAGAATTTAGCTCGCCAATATTCTATAGAATTTGAAGTTGGGCTTCTCTAATCTTTAATTACATAATTTGAAATCGGTGATTATTTTGTTTTTGGGTGTAACTATTTCCGTTTAGCCGAACTAAACCAATTTTAAACGATATAGATAATGACGGTCTGAGTAAAGTAAATACTGATTTGGTACAAAATCAAAAAAAAAAAAAAAATAATAAATAAAATGAGTATAATTCAATAACTACAGATTGTGAATACAGACTTTTTTTTTTTCTAAATAAACATTTATTAGGTATTATTGTGTTAATAAATATCACAAATTTTAATTAATCTCTTGTTTATTTGAATATTTTTTCTCTCTCCCTCTTCGTTATTTGAATTCTTATTATTTTGAATAAACTTTTTCTCTGGTCCCCTGAACCAAAATCTCTGGATTTTAAAATTTCAAATTATCGAGAGTCGACTGTATATAAGTACATATATACCTTAACTTCCTAGTATATATATGATTTTTGGTATTATAGGTATACATAACATTAATTATAATAATAATTTTGTGTGTACGGCCTCGTTTTGCATCACAGATGCGTTCCATAAAAATGCGACTCAAATCGAAATGACGCAAATCGAAACAAGAATTATATGAACTTTCAGGGGATGCGTTCCAGAGTAGAAATAAACCCATACATTGTATATTTCTTTTGAAAGTTTTTATTCAAATAAATGTAAATATTTACATAAAGTCTCAAATATGCAGAAAAAAAACATAACGTTCTTGTTACTTACAAAATAAAAGAAGTAAAACAAATTCAAAAATTTAGAAAAATAAAAAAAAATTCAGTTTGGTGTAAAATACTTATGCAGTGTTTGCTGTACACTTTTTCGTTTTTGTGCCTCATATAATTCTTGATAAACTCGCGTTGAGTTGTTCAATTCTGTTATAACGTTTGAGCTACGAGTAGTATCAGGATCGCAATTTGAAAATATTTCTGATGCCTCTTCGATGAGCCTTAGAGCCTTCGATATCATTTGATTTGTTAACACTGGTTGCTGATTGCTGGCCTCAGTTCCAATATCTTCATTTTCATTTTGTAAACTCATTAAATCCTCATCGCTAAGCTCTTCATAATTCAGGTTAATCAGCTCCTTAACACTATCGTCCTCTATCCCTTCTAAGTTGATCTGTTCTGCCATACTGCTGATTTCTCTGCTTACAGTATCTATCACATCGTCAGTACCAACTTCTTCATCTTGATACTGTGATAAAAGTTTACGCCAACAACCTTTCATACTGTTTTGTGTTACCTCATTCCAAGATAGTGCTACATTTTTTACAGCCTTGAAAATGTTGTAATTTTTCCAAAACTCCTTAATGGTAAGCTGGTTTTTACTTTCTGTTTCTAAGAAGAGTTGTTTAAAAGTCCGACGTAGATAATAAGCTTTGAAATTTGATATTACACCCTGATCCATAGGTTGAATTAAGGAAGTAGTGTTTGGTGGCATGAATAAAAACTGAACATTATCGGATATAGTATTGTCTAAATCAACCGGGTGACTTGGAGCATTATCTAAAATCACAAGTGCTTTGAAACTGATGTTCTCTTTTTTACAATATGCTTCTATTTCAGATACTGCATGGTTTGTAATCCATTCTCGAAACAATTTTGCAGTCATCCAAGCCTTCTTATTACTTCTCCAGTGAACAGGTAGCAAATTTTTATTCACGTTTTTAAGCGCTCTCGGTGTTTCTGAATGATAAATTAAAAACGGTTTAAATTTAAAATCTCCTTCAGCATTTCCACCAAGAAGTAAAGTAAATCTATCTTTACATGCTTTAAAGCCTGATGCAGACACTTCTTCCTTGGAAATGAAAGTTCTTTCAGGTAAACGTTTCCAAAATAAGCCTGTTTCGTCGATATTAAAAATTTGTTTTGGGGTGTACCCATTCTTGTCAATAATTTCTCGAAATTCTTCTATGAATTTTTCAGCTCCAACAGAATCACCACTTGCCGCTTCTCCCTTGAATGAAATATTATGGAGATTTGCTCGTTTTTTAAAACGTTCAAACCATCCATTGCTGGCTTGAAAAGTAGCACAACTCTCAGAAGAGAATTCTTCTTTTAATTTTAAATTTTCAAAAATACTTTTTGCTTTAAATTTTATTATTGATTTGTCAAGCGGCATCTTTCTTCGATTTTGTTCCTGAATCCACAGTAATAGAAGATTTTCTGTTTTGGTCAAAATATTGCTATTGCACTTAAATGTACACTCTTTAAAAGTCAGACTTAAATTTTTCGAGCCATTTTTGATTTTTTCATAATCTCGATTTTTGATTGAACGTATAGTACTCGGTGGTAGACCTACAGCTTTTCCTATGTCAACAGAATTCTCTCCTACATCTAATCTTTTTATTATTTCAAGTTTAGTTTTAATAGAAATAGTTTTTCTCGAGGACTTACAAATTTTCTTCAATTCACTCATATTTTCGATCTGTAATGAACATTTAATAAGGAATACATATTATAAAAAACAATATAAATTTAAAGCACAAACTACTCACGTTAAAAAATTAGTGTACAAAATATAAATACAACTCTCTTCTTCAAAACATGTAGAAACAATGATAAACAAAAATATATAAACTGGAAACCAAACAACTGAAATATTACATAAAAATGGGATTCCCCG
Source organism: Villa cingulata (assembly GCA_951394055.1). Lineage (NCBI taxonomy): Eukaryota > Metazoa > Arthropoda > Insecta > Diptera > Bombyliidae > Villa > Villa cingulata. The sequence continues at coordinate 50,370,341 of OX596017.1, read as the reverse complement.
AATTTTATACTGAAAATAGTGACGCAGTGTGAATTTCTCGCGACGCAAAACGAATTTTTGGTGTAAATTGAAAGATGACTCAAATCGAAAATGACGCAAATCGGGATGACGCAAATCGAGGCCACAGTGTATTTTAGTGTAGTATCTATGTATGTATATGCATATAGATAGATTGTGATCTTAATTGATGAAGGTCATTAGTTTATTAAGTAGGTATAAAGTGCATTTAAAATAATTGTGAAATTTTATTACGAAACTTTATTAATCGTTCATGATATTTACTAAAAAATGAATTGAATTTTTATTTTAATACACATGTAAAAGTTTAATAGTAATATATTTTTAAATTTAAAAAAAAAAAAAAATTTTTTTTTGTTTTTTTTTTTGTTGCTAATATAGAAATTTTATTTATGGTATTTTTTTTATAATTTAATATCCATTATTATTTATTTGTTTTATTTCACAATTACTATACGTTTAATATATTCGCACACGCGTATAATTACATCTACTTTCAGTAAAGGATGGTATAAAAATGATTTAAATACATACATTTGAAAATACATATATATATGTACACGAAAATAACAAAAAAACAATTTTGTATAATTAATTACATATATACATATATTGATGTGTTTAATTAGTAAAATTATTATTGTTTTAAGGAAATACATTATATGTATAAGTATATATGTACATATACAAACATACGTATATATATTATGTATTTTCAAGTATGTATAGGTACATGACATGCAAAAACATTAAAAGAAAAAAAATTTTGTTTTTTTTTTTTGTGCACACATTCCACACATGCAATGTAATAATAAAAATGCAATGAATCAGAAATACCAACATAAATTATACTTATATGTAGGTTACATATATGTATATTGAAATGCTAATGAATAATGGATTTTCATGTTATTAGATTTTGAAAATTTTTTGAAGGATATTATTAGTATTAGGTATACTACACATAATATTCTCACATTTAAATTAGAATTGATTGAAAAAAATGAAAATCAAAAATAATAATATAAAATACAATAATAAATATAATACTAATATGAATTTAACTGAAATAAATTAAGGATTAAAAAAAAAAAAAAAACATATTCCTACATACATATGTATATATGTACCCGCATGTATATTATATGCATGCCTAGATAAAATTTAAAAGAAAAAAAAGGATAAGTAGTAATAACCATGAACTTATATGAATTATGATATTTTTTGTCATCCTTATAATGAAAAAGAAAGAAATTGTATTTATAATATTCAAATTTATGAAAATAGGTAGGTAGTAATATTCTAATAGTATATTAAATTACATTATTTTATATTTTAAATTTATAAGAATATTTTTTTGTTTAAAAAAAAAAAAAAAAATAAAAATAATCTCACCAATAACAAGATACATATGAGCAGTCAGCAATTTTCGGAAATAGTATATCTGTTGACATTTTTTTTTTTTTTAAATATTTTTGAGGTATTCAAAAAGAAGGCGGTCGTTTTTTATTTATTTATTTTAATATATATATTTTTTTTGTTTTGTATTTTAATTTTGCTTTATATTTTATAATTAATTTATTTATTATTATTATTTTTATTTTTTTTTTGTAACAATCAGCAAACACTATATAATACTACTTATTGCAATTAACAAATAAAAACACTCTCTTTTATTGTATATATTTATATATATGTATATATATTAAAATTAATACATATATACATACTAATAAATTTAAAGTTTTATTAATTTTAAACGTGATTATCACAATAAAAGCAGAATTAATGTAAAATTTACTTTTTTCATTTAATTTATTAATCGTGCATGTTTTTTAAAGATTATTTATTTAGGTTATTTATTATTTTTTCATTTTTCTTTTTTTTTTTTTGTTTACAAGCCTTTCAGCTTCAATTTTTATAACTTAAATTCAACAACCTTCTTATATTTTTTTACTACATATAATAATATGCATGTACGTACATCTACATATGTATATTTATATTTATATTATATATAGTTACATATATATTTCATACCTATCTACGAAAATAGGATTTTAAGAATGCAACAAACAGAATATGGATTCTGTTTTATTATTATTATTTTTTTTTTGTTCTTTTATTATCAAAAAAATAATTTTTCGTATTAAAAAATTTTTATTTTTATTTTTATTTTTAACACTTTACCGATTATATTGTGCATTTTATGCATGAAAAAAAAATAATAAAAAACAATATTGAAAAATTGAAATTTTCAGCACATATTGTATTTTCTAATGAACATATATATATATATATATGTATATATATATTTTTTTTTGTTTTATTTCTCGCAATTTTCCTTTTAAACACTATACTTTTATTACTACAGTACTATAATACCGAATACTGCATTCCTTTTTGCTACTAAGTACTAACGTACTGTGTAAGTGTGTACTATACTATTACTACTAACTACTGAATACTGCTGATACTGACACCGTTTGACACTGTGTGAACTGTGACACTATATATACCTATACCAACGTTTAATGAAAAATGAAATGAAGGATGTATAATAGAAAAACAATAAATATACAAAAAAAAACAAAAAGGATATATGCGACAAAAGCGAAATGTAAATATGTATATGTACACTACACATATATTACCAAAAAATTTTTATTTTTCTTTTTCTTATTATATCCATCTATACAAAAACAAGAATCTATCAATTATTTATTTTGTACAATAATTTTATCCTGATAAGGATAACAACAAGCAAGAATATTAATACAAAAAAAAAATAATAATAATAATAATATTTCAGTCAAACCGACACAGGATACATACATATATACGATGAAAGCCAAAAGAAAGTATACACTATATACACCCAGGAAATTTTCCTGTATAGATGAATATTAAAGATTTTTCCCGGTACAATATATCAATGATTTACATTATATAATGAAGAAAAAAAATTATTTTATTATTACCTTGATGAAATGGAATTAAAAATATATTAAATTCAAATTAACTCATAAATGTATACTTTCTTTTGATTGGAGTTTTTTGGTTTCATATTTTTCTTTGTTCTAAGAAAATTTATGTTTTTTAATTTCTGTATTCTAGATTTAAATATTATGTTAGTATGTATTATAAATATGTACATAATAATATGTTAATGAAGCAATTTTTCTTTATAATTATATCATTGATATATCATAACAGGAAAAATTTCTATTCATCTGTAAAAATAGTAATATTTTCTGGGTAATAGGTGATAGCCAGTAATATTAGATAGGTATGTACATACTTTCTTTTGATTCTCACTGTATGTATATAATTCGACTGATATTAAATTATATATTTTTAATTGTTAATTAAACTGTTACTGTTTTTTTCCATATAAAATAACAATTTATTTTTTATTAAAATATAAAAAAATTAATTCTTAGAATCATAATTAATAATAATGTAATATATTCACTTTACTACACTACACAACTAAACTACACAATAAAAATTCAAATTTCATATGTTTTGTTTATACAGGGTATTTAAATTAGTAGTACCAGGCTATATGCCGATGGGTTGCCTTAATAGCATAAATACAATTATACCACAAAGCGACGTACGACATGCGACATACGACATTTATATGTCAAAAACTTTTTAAATACATGTAGTTGTATGTAATTGAATTTAATAAAGCGACAACGACAAGCGATATTATCGCCAGGCGACAAAATTAAAACCTATTTCTAATTTTGTCGCCTGCCGCCTGGGAAGAAGAAGACTCAATTCATTTTGACAAATCATTTTTGAAAAAATTTCAGTTACTTTTTATGTTTTAAATTTTTGAATTTGAAAATGAAAGAAAAAATGTTTATTTGTGTATGATGTATATGATATACATACAGTGTTTTGAAAAAATCTGCATACACCAATTAAAATGCAAGAAAATTGACAAAAAGTAACACGACAGGCTTGCAGTTCAATTTTTTTCTTTTATCATAATAAATGTACATTAAATTTACTTAAAAAAAAAAAAAAAAAAAAAAAAACAATTAAAAATACAGTTAAAAATATCCATTTGTTATATCTAATTTTTATTATTAGAAAACCTGTTGCAAAAGTCTGCATACAGTTCAATAAATGAAAGTTTAATATCTATCTGGCCATTCTTCAATTACCAGCCGCATTAGTTGTAATTTGTTCGATATTTCTCTATGCCTGAATCTTCCTTATAGTTCTGTCCATATATTTTCTAGAAGATTTGTGTCGAACGATTGAGGCAGATTGAAAATTATCCATTGCTGTACAACATAACCTGTGTGTTTTGTGTTGTTGTTTTGTTTGAAAATATAATCATATTACTTTTTTCAATTTTCTGAATTTTAATTGGTGTATGTAGACTTTTACAAATCACTGTGCATATGGCAATGAACAATGACAAGACAAAGCGATTTTATCGCCTTATTTAATTCATAGCAACGACATTACCTAATCATCTGCTTGTCGCTTGTCGTATGTCGCATGTCGTACGTCGCTTTGTGGTATAATTGTATTTATGCTATAAGGATTTCTTTTTATCTATATTCGAATTCCAAATTACTTGTTGTATTATATCAAAAGAAAGATAATTTAGTTTCTTATTATTCTCTAAAACACAAAATTTTCCAAAGTATGGTGCACAAAAAGTTATACACGTCTGGCGCCTTCTAGCGTAGAAAATTGGGTCGATAGAAATTTCCGTTAAAATAACTTTTTTGTCACCACATAATGGACAACCCATCGTCATATAGCCTGGTACTAGTAACTGAAACACCCTGTATATGACGATTGACGATTGTCGAATAGTAGAAATGTAGGTTGACACTTGACAACAAAAATTTGATTAATAGATAGAATCAATAAATCAGCAAAAATTATTCAAGTCCAAAAAATATCGATTAATTGAATAAATTTTTTTTGTTATATTTTCTTCAATATTTTCAATTTTGACTAAAACAAGATACATCATGTCATATATGTTGTCAAAAAAAATCAAAAATATCATAATTTTTCAATTCAAGAAAAATCGACTAAAAATATCGAAATATACTCTTGTCATCGTGATTTATAATTGGTGTTACCGTATTTATTTTGTTCTTGTATACTTATTCAAAGTACTGCATGTCATACGTTAACGTATATAACAACAGTTGCAAAATTTAAAAAAAAATCGTTATAACTGCAATATTAAATTAATATTTTAGTAGAAAATGTGTAATATTATAAAATTATTTAAAAAAAATTATTAGTAATTCTCATATAAAACTTTATTACATCACATGTCCAATAATATTTACATAAATGCTTATAAATTCGTACATAAATGCTGGTATTTTTCGTATTATATTTGTTATTATTTTTGATTTTTGTTTCTTTCCATAAATTTGAAAAAAAGAAAAGATAAAATTCTTACATTATTAAAGAAGAAGAAAAAAATTGCATATAAAAATAAAATTTAAATACGAGGGTTATTTCAGTTGAGGTTTTAGTTAATTTTTAAAAATGAATTAAAAAAATTTTATGGGATTTCCAGAAATTGACTAACTAAGACCTTAACAGATATAAATTGCTATATCTCTGGAACGAAAAGAGATAATTACAATGTAAGATGCGAACAAAAGTTTTTTTAGAAATAATCAAGCTTTCTAGTGACGGAAAAAAAATTGCACATTAATAAGGTGTTTTTTTCGAGAAATCACTGCTTTTTTCCAAAAAATCAGTTAAAAAAAGTGTAGATTTTTGAATTTGATTGTCCATAACTTTTGAAGGGGACGGACAACAAGAGTGAGTTATATGTCAAATGAAACGGCAAAGAGTCTCCTATCGCATGATTGTATATTTTTTGAGCTGGACTGTAAAATAACGAAAATACAGGGTGTTTAGTGAAAAAAGAGAAGAAAAACTTTGACGACCTCTAGCGGTTAAACGATTGAAATTTCCCTCCTCCCTTCCATACGATTTTTTGTTCCTCTCGATGAGTCCTATATTCGTGTTTTTCTTTTGTCGGGTGTTAACGGAAACACCCAGTATTTGTATAAATATAGAAGATTGTGTTTCTATATACAACACTCTAATATTATTTTTAATTTTAAGTAAGTATATTTTCTTCTGTGTATGTGAACTTTGTACATTATTATGCATTCGTCATCTGTTTTGGCTATACCTATAATATAAATACATACTCAATAATATATTATTTTGCACTCATATTCTTATACATTTATATATACTCGTATATATAAAATTTTACAATGCTTTCACTTATTAATAAAAAATATTATTGTTTAAAAATTACAGTACAACTACAAATATGTATTTTTTTAAGTTCTCCCTAATGATTTTATATACAAATATATACATTACATTACCTCCTTTATTTCATTTTAAATTGCTCATTTTTTTTTTTAGTCAAATATATATACCTACCTTGTAGAATTTCATAATAGAATAGGTACATTGTACGATTGTACATACCATACATATTATAATGTACAAATAATAGATGAATTTCATATACACAAAAATTTAAACATAATTAGCTTATTTATTTATTTTTTTTATTAAGTATATTTTATTATAGACATTCAAGTATAACGACATTAATACATTTTTTTTTTTCTATTATTTTCTTTTTTTTTTTACAAACATGTGTTGTTATATATATGTATATATTATTTTGAGAATATATAATATATTTTATTTATTTTGCATTCGTTGTATTTTTAAAAAAGTTATAAAAATGTAAACATAAATAAAATGTTTGGATATATCATTAAAACAATTTTTTTTTTATATGAATATATAATGAGTCCTTAATTATCTAAAAACATAATAATGTACACGTTAATATTATGTACAGTGTTGCATTCTATGTATATACTATACATATATATATAGTATACTCGTACATATTTTTTTTATTATTATTATTATGTAATGTATGTATGTATACATAATTATATGATTAAATTTGCAGTATAGTATATTATAATACTAAAAGCCTTATAATATGTAAATGTAAATATATATATTTTTGTAATATATGTAATATGTATATATATACATATATATATATATACTATTCGGTATACATAATCTATATGTAAGCAAAGTTTAACATTTTTAAAAGTTTCTTATTACGTAAATATTATGTATTATGTATTATGTGTATCATATTATATTATAATGACATGCAATTAGGATATATATTAATTATTTCAAAATTCATATAATATAATAATATAACAATCGCAATATGTTTATACCATAGTTTTCTAAAAATACATGTATGTATGTATATGATAAATGTTTTTTATTAAATAAATAATTTTTAATGTTTAATTTTTTTGATTGTTTTTAAAGTTTTAAATTATATATATATTTTTGTTATTTCATTTCATTTTATTTTGTCTTTGTAATTAATTATTGTTATGGGTATATAGGTTATATTGTATTATATGTAATACATATATATATATTGTATAATTATGTAATATATTTTTTGCCTCATTTACCAAGACCTAACCACATATAATTTGGATCTAAAAAATTTGATCCATGATAACCATCCGGTTGCATTGATACTAATGCTCGAATTCTTGATGATGGCCTATATGTTCTGACTGCATGTAAAAATGCAGCTGTACCAGCCGGTTTTATATTATTATTATTGTTATTATTATTATCATCATCATCATTATACGATAATAATTGTTTACGTAATGTCGATATTATATGATCACCTTCTAGTAGTTTTTCTTCATGTTCAGTTAATTTATTTTTTTCTAATATATCAACATTATGTTTTAAATTATCAAAAAAATCACCCAAATTATTCATTGCGCCTAAAAAATGAAAAAAAAAAAGATATACTTAGGTACATTATATAAATATTTAATAAATTATAAATAAGTATATAGATACATAATAATTCAAATTAACTAATTGTCATAATAATTATACAATAAAATAAAACACAAAGACACAAAAAAAAAATATTACACCGTGTGATGAAAAAGTTTTCATTTATTTAAAAAGTATATCAATTTAGTATGTTAAATTTTTCAACATAATAGTAATGGGCCGGGCCCTATTATGAGTGTCGATATAATATCGACTATCGACAAAATAAAGACGAGACGAGACGAGACGATGTAAATTTTGTATTATGTAAAATTGGTGGCCGCCTCGACAGTAAGATGTACTGCCATATCAAATTTTATTTTCATTCAGTTTTACTATGCAATTTCCATAAAAGTTATTATTATTATTATTATTTATTACAAAAGGTGGACAGTTAACTGCCACCCTTCGCCCACACCACGACCCTCCAGGGCCTTTTGGCGGTCGCTTACATCTTATTTACTTTACCTTATACCAGAAATTATGTTTGTAGTTGCCTCTCTCAGCCAACATTTTCATTTCCGGTGATTTTTCTTTAATTAATTAAATTTAATTTAAACAAAATGTTAAATGATGATTGACAATACTATATAATGAATGTCGATTATTTTCAGCTGATCGACTCAAAAATGTCGATATTCTCGCCTCTCAAATCGACACTCATAAGTCATAATACAAAATATTTGTCGAGTCGAGACGATAGTCGATGGCGAGACGATAATATTATCGACACTCATAATAGGGCCCAATATTATTAAAAATTAAAAATCATAAAAAATTATTTCATTTTTGAATTTTAATCGAATCTATTCTACTATTTGTATATTATTTTTAATTGTTAAATAAAATTTATAGATAAAATTATACTTATAAATAATAATATGTAAATTGTATATGTATATAGTAGTAGCTTACCAACACTTATTGATGGAATGAATTGAGTTTGTCGGGATGATTTGATTTTTTCACGTTTCATTATCGTTTTAAATGTATTATGTTTTTGATCTTGAAAATTTTCACATATTTCAATTGAATTATTATGTAAACGGCTTAAACAATTTAATTTTTTCATATTAATTTCATAATTATTATTATGATTATCAGAATCTGTTATTAAATCTTTATTATCATCAATAATATTTAAATTTTCATTAGCATTTATGTAATTTTCATTTGAATTATAATCTTTAATTGAAATCATTTTATCTTGATCATCATCATTTTTTTTTTCATTACGTTTTATCTTTTGTTTATACAATTCCTTACCAAATATCATTAATTTAGATAACATATTAGTACTAATAGCATCGTTATTATTATCATCATCATCCTCATTATCATTATCATCATTATCATTAACATTATGTTTGTTAGCGAATAAATTTTTTTGTGATCTAATACTTTTCAAATCATGAATAATCGAAACTGTTGGCAAATAATTTTGTACATTCAATATTTTATAACGTCTTTGATTTAATTGTTTTTCCTGTTGTTGTTCATTTTGTAGCTGAGTTTGCTGATGTTCATTTTGTTTTTGTTGTTTTTCTTGTTGTTGTTGTTGCTGCTGTTGCCACTGCTGTTGTTTAAAATTCAAATTCTGATTATATTCCGATAAATCAAAATATTCCAGGATATTAGACGGAAATTTTAATTCTTCTAAAGTTCGAAAATCGATTCCATTCAAAGCTAAATTTCTTCCGTTTTCATTTTTTTGATTATTATTATTGTTATGAAGAAAATTATGATTCGAATAAATAGAAGGATATGCTGAAACTATAAAATAAACACAAACAATAAATCTTTAAATGCAAAAAATCTATTCTATTCTAATCAATATAGTACATATAATCTATATACGAATTAATGTATAGTTATTATATAGAAATATATATCGGCTGATAAAATATGATAAATTTTTTGTATGTACATATACTATGTCTTTTAATCGTACATTATATACTACATATACATAGATAAAGTTACAGTTGTATTTTCAAATATGAGAAGAATATAAAATTCAATTTTTAATAAGTCAAAGGATCAAGGACTTTTCATTGTTTTGTGTTCAATGTTATATGTAATTTTATTAATTAAAATCATTCAATTTTTATATAAATATTTATTTTTCGTTTATATCTATATCTATATAGGCTGTTAAGCGACTATTAATGATGATATATCTATATCTATATACATTTTTTTTATGTGTATATAACTATATGTATATATGTATATAACACATTAGTAAGCATTTGATAAACTTTGGTTTACCACCGTCATAATTAATTTTCCACTTTGAAAAAGAGAATACAAGCATTTATTACTTATTATTATATTCTAAATTTCACATATTAATTTATAATGATTTCATATTGAGTAAGCAAAATACATACATACATATGTGTGTACATAAATACACACATTATATTAATATGTATATATATACCTAATATACCTATACATAAGTATTATATGAAATTGTAATTTATATTGTAGACACACAGTGGTTGAAATTAAGTATTTTGCTAATTTCAGCCTCGAAATCCGGAAAAAACGATGGATTTGGGCCGAAATCTATAGTCAGTGAAATTACATAAAAAATACGTAATAATCGCTCGAAATCTACTCATGTTTCGCTCTTTACGTAGAACAGAGACATCTACCAAAAAATTGTAATCAAAAAAATGTTTTTTTAAAATTTTCATTAAGAAATAATTGAATATAATTGACAGTTAAATTTAATAGAAGAAGTAGGCTATGTTCAGATAAATTAAATAAATTAGACAAACTGTCAAAATCGCTGTATGTCACCTTCGTAATTTCAACCTCTGTGTGTCTACAATATTAGATTATATAAATAAATCAAAATATATACATTAAATAGATTATTTGAAAATAATTTAATTTTTTGAATTTTTAAAAATCAAATTTTTAATTAATTGATTTTGCGAGTATATTATGAATAATTGAATAATAATAATTTTGCTTTTATGTAAAATGTTTTTTTTTTGTACCATTCTCGTTATATATTAGAAACATCACAATTTTCTCTACAAGTTTAATATTCATGTGTGCATTTTTTTTTATTTACAACTTATTTTTATATTTTTTTCTGAAATTTTGTAAAAAAGAAAAAAATGTTCAACTATATGTCCATAAATATTCGTTTTGATGAGTGTTTGTTGAGTTTTGTTGCTTTAACGACGGCATATTTTATAAATTGCCTACGGGCGGCCGCGGCAAATAATTTTTATTGATCTTATAGTCCATATGAAATATTGGAAAAAAATATCATCATACAGTACGAGTATGTACTATATATGTATGTACGAGTATAGTTGATTTTTATTTGATTTACATTCAACCATCTAGAAATTTCATACATCAGATTTAAAAAAAAAAAAATACTAAATATTGAAAATGTTTCAAATAATTTTATCTAAAAAATTAAAATTATTTAAAATTGAGTATGTTCTAGAACAAAAATATTTAAGAATTTGAAATTTAGGCTATTTATGCAAATTTGTAATTTTACATTTTTGTTACTTATGTCAAGTTAGGCGTTTATTGCAAAAATTTATTTTTACTTTCCTAGATTTATATTGATTTAAGTCATTATTCTAATGTTCGGTGATAAACTTTTACGTTCCAAAAATGCTTAACTCGAGATAGGCTGTTATGATAAACCTTACAATTTTGAGAAGCTATTTCCAAATATATTGTGCAATAATAACTTAAGTTTAGATTGGTTTAGATAAGCCTGTATTTTTAAACATAAAATACCTCTCCAATATTATTATGTTGATTTAGGCGGTTATTGCATATGTAAGTCACGAACTATTCGACATAAGCGATAATGTTTTTAAGCAATAACTCTGGCTACAAAAGTGATAGGAAAACCAAATTTTGTGTGCACATAGAGCTTGATGCGGAGAATGCAGTAGAACTCATAACTCATTTTTGCCTTATGTCGACTTTAAAGCGGTTATCGCTTTTGACCACATATATTTATATGCATATCTTTTGCATACACTATATACTTGTACTGTGTGTGTATATATGTATATATTACACAAACATATATATATATTTTTTTTGTATAATAATTACAATTGTTGTTGTTTTAAAAATAATAATAGTTAGCTGATTGGTCACCTAAACCGATATCGTGACCTGTTTGCTATAATGTTTCTATAACCTTCTACACCCTGTGTATGCCGTGAGATTTTAGATTACTTTTTAATTCCAAGCAAAAACAAAAATTGCGTTCCATTTAAAATTTACTACAGAGTACTTGGGAGTACTTTACTATAGGCAAAAAGGAACGCAGCAAAATAATATTCATGTGAAACTGATACAATATGATATAATTAATTAAAATTATTATCATAAACATATAAACTAAAACCTAAAACTAAACGTAATATACTTATGTATAAATTTTCAAATTTTCAATAAATTTCTTTATTATGCATTATTACAGAGATAACAATTACAAATTATAATAAATCCTCTTTTTTTTTTTAAATTATATCGAAATTTTTAATTTTAACATTATATCACCCATGTTCTGTATTCCACTTTTTCGAAATTCCATTTGCGAAAGTGGAATTGGGTGTTCTGCATTCCACTTCCACTCATTTTTAGTGAATTTAATTCCCTCAAATTTTTGTAAGTGGAAAAAATTAATTTATATTGAAATCAAGTATGATTTGAATTTTTTTTCGAACTCCATAATTCCACACGGAATGCAGAACACCTGGAACATCAATTTTCATTCCGCGTGGAATTGAATTCGTATTCCACTTTCATTTTTTGCGGAATCCAGAATATGGATTATGTATATGTATTTATATTATGTAAAATTTGTTATGAATGAACGTTGTACAAGTAATGTCCAATTTATCATATTCTTCTGGTAGATAATAAAAATAAACGATAACAACGAAAACATGGAAATCTGTTTACAATTTTGAAAATTTACAAATATCTCTGTAATCATAAATATTATATGTAGTCTTAAAAAAAGTAAGCATACATATTACTATTATTATAAATGAGACATATTTTGATGAAAAAATAAATAAATAAATAAATAAAAATAAAAATTAAAAAGTACATAAATTCCCCGTATACGCACTCATATTAAGTACCTACTTATAGTTAGAAAATAATTTCTTATATAGAGTACTTACATCTAATTATAATTTACATAATAATAATTTTCTTACCTTTAAATATAAACAACAGAATTAAATATTTCCATGAAATTTGAAATTTCTTCATTTCTTTTTTATCTTATATTGAAATTCACTTTAACGAAATACAAAAAAAAAAAAATGCAATAAAAAATATATATATTATAAAATATACAGTCTGTTTGATAATCACGTGTTATGAACTGTCGCTGAACATTTCATCCTACGTCTTTCTTGCAAGTATATGTAGGTAATAATTGAGTAAATATACCTACCTAGAACGCGTGTTATAAGTTATAATTCAATTTAACTTTATTACTGCAAGCGACAAACGAAATTCAAAATGAATGCGGTGTACAAAAAGTGATTTGAAGCAGTGTTTCTATATAGTGATTCATTCGAAAGGGCCAAAAATGAGTGTAAAATCTGCAGCAAAATATATCAAATCATCTGCTTCGTTCGTAAATAAATGGATTGAAAGGTTTCAAGAAATTGAAAATGTTGACGATTTGCCGGACAGAAGTTCTCAAAGATGCAGTTCTGAGGCCCAAAACAAATTGATCGTGAAAATGTTTGAAAACAATCATGTATTTATGATTCGTTCTGCTCACCGGAAGCTTGATAAAAATGGGAGTAAAAATGTTTATTTTAGAAAAAAAAATGTAAAATGTATAGAGCCACTACTGAAGAAACCTCTTCTCACCCCAGGCCATATAGAAAAAATACTTCAATGGGCCCATACGAGAATAAAGAACAAAACTATATGGATTTGCCTTCATAATCGCATATTAGATGCAAACCCACTTGAAAATGCGTGGGCTCTAATGAAGCATAAACTCCAAGGACATAAAATAAAAAGTACCAAAGCCTTAAAAAGAACATTAAAAAAAATTTGGAGTACAGTTTTAGTAATGAATATGCTGAAAATTTAGTTTTAAGTTTAAAACTTTAAGTAAAAATTTTAATTATTGAGTTTGGTGTAATGGTAATTGGATATATCGTATTAAATTAATTTCGAATTTGTAAATTAAATAAATTTCATAATAAATGTGATAAAACACACAAAACTTTACTCGTTTTACATATAAAAATATGAAACACGTTCTTATCAAACAGACTGTAAGTACTACTTATGTGTTTTATACATGAACGGTGAATATGTAAAAGAAATTAGAAAAATTAGGTAAAATAAAAATTAATTTTTAATAAAAAATAATAGATATTATTATATTATTTATTTACCATCACTTCAAACTTTATTTAAATATACATATATGTATATATTTATATGGAATTTTTTTCGATAATTATATTTTCATTAAATATAATTAGGTATATAAAACATTTGTACAAACATTTGTACAATTCAATTCTAAAATTTTAATTATTATACAAATTGATAGAAATTATCTGGAATTAATTAAAAATTATTGAAAAAAAAAAAGAAATTTTAACTATAATTGTAATCAAATTTTCAAATTATATAGATATATATAATAGTTTAATTTCATGTAAACACACACACACACACACACACACACAAAGACTGTTTAATTTTGAATTATAATTTATGAAGATTGTTTTTGAAAAAAAAATTGTTTCTTCTTTTTTTTTAAATACAATTTTAAATCACTTTATTAATTTATTTTAATTTTTTTTTTTTTTTTTTTGTAATTTTTAAATTTTATCTATTTATGTTTTTTCCTTCCCCATATTTCAAATATAGGAATAAAGCAATATTTTTTTTTTTTTTTTTTTTTGCTTTTCTATATAGAATTTATAATTTTCAGTGTAGGTACTATGTTATAGTAACTTATTAAATTGACCTGTTAATGATGGTATATAGACTATTAACTAAACATTGATTCATGAATTTCGAAGCTTTTATACGCGTTTTTTGTTTTACATTTTGTATATACGAGTATACCTACATATAAACAAAAACAAAAAAAAAACAAACACACAAACAAAAAAGAAAAGGGATACAGTTTCTATTTTAGATATATGTATGTATTTAAGGTTAAGCGCGTAACAATATTTCAAATAATTTACGTAGATAAATCATGTATACATACATAAGTATGTATGTATGTATATATAATAAAAATAAAACCTATATTAATATATATAAAAATTTGTGTATAAATAAATGTATCTACATAAGTATGTATATGTATATGTGTATATTGTACAAAAATTTAAATATTTTATGAGGGTTTTTTTTTGTGTAAATATATGGATAAATATATATTTAGTTAACCGATGCATTATTATTATTATCATCATCATCATCATCATCATCATCATCACTTCATTGACTTTATTTAGTCAGTTCTTTTTCTGCTCTTCAACGAAACACCAAACACCAACTACAAACAAATTATACATACATTTATATATGTATGTATGTATGTATGAGTTATATATACATATAGTTATGAGAATTGTGTTTACATATGTTTACATTGACGTATATATGTATGTCTATATGTATAGTATATGTATATATAGATTTATATAACACTCAAATTTAATTATGCTTGTAATGAACTACTGTTCTTCTGAACTATATTGTTTGTATACATGTATTTGGCTTTTATATTCACATAGTTTAGGTAGGTACATATAGTTTTCGGCTGGAGTTCCGAAAAGGTGTTCCCTCTGATCCTCTTGAAATTTTGACCACAGATAGCCCTTGTGACGCAAAGCACAGAACTCTAATATTTTTTGTCGGAAAGCCCTCTATCGGTCACAATTCGCATTTAAAATTTTTTGTCAAATTTCTTATTTTGGCAATATCTCTATAACGGTACATGATACAGGTATGTTTTACAGCTCAGAAGATGCGTCTTAAGATGCTCTATATTCTGAAAAAAAGAAATTTTCAAAAACTCCTAGTAGAAGGATAATAAAGGACATTTTGTGATTTTTGGCTATTTTCACGTTTTTGACAATTTCTCAGAAAGGAGTAAGGATAATAGGTTCCAATTTTTTGCAAATAAAAAAGGACATCATGAGCAAGATTTTTCATTCATTACTTTGATCCTAATGAAAAAGGAAAATGTCCTACAGAGAAATAATTTTATTAATGCTGAATTTTGCAATTTTATGTTCGTGTGCATGTGTATGTATGTGAGTATGTGTATTTGTAGAAGTCAAATACATGATATTTTTTGTATGTGCGTATATATGCGTGTGTATGTGCATTTGTAGAAGGTAAATCTAACAGTGTGTACATTAAGTATTTTCTATACAGGCATACATATACACTACACGTATATGGGCAAATATGATAGAGTACGCTTGCTGGTTTGTGTGAGTATGCATTTGTAGAAGGCAAATCTGTTAGTGTGTGTATGTAAGTGCATGTTTGCGTGTGCATTTGTAGAAGGAAAATCTGATAGTGTGTGTGTGCATTTGTAGAAGGAAAATCTGATAGTGTGTGTATGTAAGTGCATGTGTGTTTATTACTATTATTATTAGATATAATTTTATATTATATTACATTTATTTCTCTTGACTGGAATAATACTCTACAAACAATCTGAAAATACCAAACGCGCGCGCGTTTGTGTTGTGTGTGCGTGCGTGCCTCTGTATATGCGTGCGCGTATGTGCATTTGTAAAAGGTAAATATGATAATTTGTGCATTAAGCATTTTCTATCAGATTTTCCTTCTACAAATGCACACGCACACATACACTTACATACACACACTACCAGATTTTCCTTCTACAAATGCACACGCACACATACACTTACATACACACACTACCAGATTTTCCTTCTACAAATACACACACACACATGCACTTACATACACACACTATCAGATTTTCCTTCTACAAATGCACACGCACACATACACTTACATACACACACTAACAGATTTGCCTTCTACAAATGCATACACACACAAACCAGCAAGCGTACTCTATCATATTTGCCCATATACGTGTAGTGTATATGTATGCCTGTATAGAAAATACTTAATGTACACACTGTTAGATTTACCTTCTACAAATGCACATACACACGCATATATACGCACATACAAAAAATATCATGTATTTGACTTCTACAAATACACATACTCACATACATACACATGCACACGAACATAAAATTGCAAAATTCAGCATTAATAAAATTATTTCTCTGTAGGACATTTTCCTTTTTCAATAGGATCAAAGTAATGAATGAAAAATCTTGCTCATGATGTCCTTTTTTATTTGCAAAAAATTTGAACCGATTATCCTTACTCCTTTCTGAGAAATTGTCAAAAACGTGAAAATAGCCAAAAATCACAAAATGTCCTTTATTATCCTTCTACTAGGAGTTTTTGAAAATTTCTTTTTTTCAGAATATAGAGCATCTTAAGACGCATCTTCTGAGCTGTAAAACATACCTGTATCATGTACCGTTATAGAGATATTGCCAAAATAAGAAATTTGACAAAAAATTTTAAATGCGAATTGTGACCGATAGAGGGCTTTCCGACAAAAAATATTCCGTGACTTTTCTGATATTGTCGAGTAGAATCTGTGGTCAAAATTTCAAGAGGATCAGAGGGAACACCTTTTCGGAACTCCAGCCTAGTTTTCGTTCAATGTTAAATATAATTTTTAATGAAAAATTAAAATTAAATTGCATATTAGTATTTAAAGAATAATAATAATAATAATAATAATAACAATAATAATAATAATCAGAATACAATACATACATACATATACATATAGGAAATTAGTTTCGTCAAACATGCGCATGAATTGATCATTTAAAAAAAAAAAAAAGGAAAATATTTGCATGAATTCATCACTATATACTACTATACGTTCAAAATAGTACTTCTTATATTTTACAAAATAATATCAAGAAATTTTATAAAATCTCAGTAGAAAATGTTCATATCACTGCCTTGATTTTATAAATGTATAATATAAACTATTTATTTATTTTTTTTTTATGTTATGTATGTATGTATGTATTAGTAAGATACAAACGGCAGCGATAATATTTAATAAATCTATCCGCAGATTCTTGCATTTGCTTATGATTTATATAGTAATAATACGGCGCACAATAGAAGCATTCATCAGCTTAGAAAGGAGCGGAATCGAAATGGGCCTGCACATAAATGAAACAAAAACAAAAGTCATGGTCATCTGGAGAGCACAGCATCATAATATCGAACAGAATTTATCTATCGGAGAGTACAACTTTAAAGTTGTGTCCGAGCTTATGTGTATTTAAGCAGGGGGGTTAGTTAATAAAATAAGAGAAACAACTAGAAAAATCAAGCGAAGAATCATACTGGGTAATAATTGCTATATACTTCGCACTATTCAATATTATGAAGTCGAAGTTACTTACAAGGGCAACAAAGTGTCGTATTTACAAGACACTAATATATTATAAGTGCGGTAACTTACAGAGCAGAAACGTGAACCATCTCGAGATCAGATTCAAATGCACAAAGGAATATTTGAAAGAAAAATCGTAAGACGAATCTATGGTGAAGTGCAAGATCCGCTATAATGATGAGTTGTATGATCTATATAGATACATAAGTATAGTTCATCGAATTAGAATAAGCAGAATCAAATAGCTAGGACACGTCGCAAAAAGACCGCAGCATGATGAGATGAGAAGATAGATGTCTTACACCCCTGATAACAGCAGAAAACTGCGGGAAGGCCTAAATCACGCCGGATATAGATAATGTTGAGAGCGATCTAAAAAAGATGAATGTCAGGAACTGGAAAGTAGTAGCTCAGAATATAGGGAGGCATGTCAGCGAATTCTGATACAAGCCAAGGCCCACCTTATACATGGCTATTGAGCTACTGATGATGATGATGATGTATGTATGTATATAACACAACAAATAAGTATATATGTATGTTTTAGAATAAAAAAATGTTCATATATATATATAACCATAATAATTTAAATATTATCATTTATTTTATACCTTTAAATAAAAATACTACAACAACAATAACAGATCGAATAATAAACGTTTCTTTTATAATCATAATACATGTACAAATAAACATAATATTTTCATATATATATAATTTCCTAAATATACTGTATACATATTAAACACAATTTATATTAAACTTGTAGGCGTTAAAGAATAATTACAAATTTTATTTTATTTTCATAATATTAATGAGAAATTTTCAATTTAATTTGTTTTAAATAAAAAGTATAAAATACATAGGTATAGATGTAGAAATTTTTCAATTTAAATTAAATTTTTAATTAAGCAAATTGAATTTTTGAGTATTCGAATCCATTTTCAAAATTATTCTTTGAAATTAAAAAAAAAAAATTAAAAAAGAAACTTTTATTTTAAAATATTAATAAACATACATACATATATAAGGATTTGTATATGTATGAAAATCAAATGAAATAAGATATTTAAGTATTTCTTCAAATACAGATGGATGCAAATATATTTTTTATTTCATACCAAGCAAGAACTTGATTTGGAATATTATATAAGGTTGGGATTTAAGATTTGTGATGTAAGCAAAACCCAAGTACCTATAGGATCTATCCTGTTCTTAGAAAACGAAAAATATATGAAGACATCCAAGACCAAAACATCAATGTAGCTAACGGCCAAATATTTTTCACTATTGACACTAATACGCAGCGTGTTATTGCATATGAAACGCTTAGTCTGGACGATTACTATAATGTGCCATTCGAGACTCTGGACATTTTTGAAAAAGAAAAATTTTACGCAGAATATACGGCCCAGTTACAGAAAAAAAAAACGAACAGAAATTAAGGTACAATGGTGAATTGTATACAAACTATATGATATAATGCTCCAAATATCAACCCATATAGAGATTATAGGAGATTGCGATAACCTGGTCATGTACTATGTTGTACTTTTAGATGGCAACAGAAAACCAAAGAGAATTATAAATATTCTATCCCACAAAAACTCAGACCATCGAGAAGACAGAGAACAAGATGTATAGACAATGTATGCATATATACGACGATGTAAAGAGACTCCTGAAACCAGAAGAGCTGCTAGCAAAGAAATGAGCTGTTTGGAGAGGCAAGCTAGCTGATGGAGATCGTGGCTCTATTTGAACTGTACAGTTGAATGCGGACCATCGAAGAAGAGGAAGAAGAAGAAGACGAAGATGTAAGGTAAATCAGGCTCAAGAAAAATTTAAGGAAAAACAATTCATTCGAGGACCTGTCCTTGCGTATGTATTTTAATTATTGTATTTTTATTAAAAAAAATTTTTTTATTTATTTTAAAGGATATTAAAATTACTATACATATTGTGTTTACATTTTTTTTTAATCTAATGAAATTTAAAAAAATAATTTAGTTAAAATTCTAAAATATTTACAATAAAATAAAAAAAAAATTTATACAAGTAATAATTATAATTTAATAGATGTATAGGTACTAATTTTAACGTCATTAATAAATGCATTTTTATTGTGCATATTACACACATGTTACATATGTAATTATAAATATGTATATTTGATAATATGCACATAGTTATGTATGTATATAATATTTAACTTATGTTAAATGCACAAGTATATATGTAGGTATCAGTAATCATAATTATCACAATCTTTTATTCATATTAATTACCTAACCAAAACCAAATATTAAAAAAAATAATATAAAATAAAATTTAAATAATAAAAAACTAAAAATTAAAACACAATTTATTTATTTTTTTTTTATAGTTTACATCAAATTTTTCTTTTAAAAATTTAATCAAATATGTATTACTCATCGTATATCAAACGACCGGCGAATATACACATACATAACGTGTATGATTTTTCTCAATTAATTTTCGTTTTCTATTTTTTTTCACGCAATAAAAATACATACAATATAAAAAAAAAACTCATTTCCTAACATACACATGCATATATATATATTTTCTTTTTGATTTTTTAAAAATTTAAAGGGCACATTCATTTATTATGTATTTATAGTATTATAGACTTTTATCATTTTTTAACGAAAATTTCTTTCATTTCAATATTATGATAATTATTTAAATTTGAATTTTTTTTATTATTTTCATTACGAAAATATGCTTCAATTTCAGATAAATTTTTACCTTTTGTTTCTGGTAAAAATAAATATATATATATTACAGCCAATAATGATACGATACCATAAAATGCAAAAACATTTTCTCTACCCATTATTTCTACCATATTTGGATAAATTTTTATATTTACAAATGACATTAAAAATGCACAACAAATTGTTATACCTGCAGCAAAACCACGTACATTTTGTGGATAAACTTCAGATATCATAGAAAATGGTAATGTCATTAAACCTAATGTACTAGTGAATATATACATAATAATACATATGACTGGTAAATGTGGTACAGTAAAATTAAACCATGTCATTGATGATAATGTAATCATACATATTCCCATACCAGTACCAGAAATAATGGCTGGCGGTCTTCTACCCCATTTATCTAATACAAAACCAACAATAAAGGTAGTTAATAAACGTGTTAAACCGATTAATATTGCACAAATTATTGGATCAATTGTAACACCAGCTTCGATTGCAAATTGTACAGCATAAACAATTATTACGAATATACCGCTAAATTGTTGAAATGCAAAAAATCCGATCATTATTAAGAGTGGCTTATACATTTCTGGCCGTTTAATCATCACCGTTAATGGTACTTTATTTTGTCCAGAATTTGCTTGTATTGATTTGAGTAAATGCTGATATTCTGTTTGAAATTCATTGATATTCCTAGTTTGATCTATTATGTTACAAAACAAAAATGAAATTATTAAAGGAATTTAAATTATTAAAAGATATAACATCAGATATGTATATAAAGATATAAATTTTACCATTCTTTTTGATTGCTCTAAAAAATCGAAGTGAATGTTCTGCTTCATTATTTCGTCCTTTCATTATTAACCAACTCGGTGATTCCGGAATTGGAATTGTTAATAAAAATGACATTATTGATAAACCGCATGCTAATCCAGCTGTTAAACGCCAATTATCCTATGATTAATTTAAACAAAAAAAAAAAAAATAAATAAAAAAAAAATAAATAGGTACAATTTTGTTCAAATCAAAAATTCATATCTCATAAGTATAATATGCCAGTATAATAATGTGAAAAATGTATATACATATGTACCTGAATAATATAACCAAGAACGTATATAATTAAAATTCCAGCTGCTGTTGAAATTGAAGTTCCAAGTGTTAAACGACCACGTAATTCCGAATGGCAAACTTCAGCTGAATAAACACCAACTGGTGAACTAGCTAAACCCGTTGCGATTCCTTTTTTTTTTATTTGCAAAAATATTTATAATCATATACAAAATATAATTATTACTGATCAAATTTATCAAAAAATAATGGCTGGGTTCATTTAGTAATCATGACTTTGCAGTGTTGCAGAAATATGTTGCTTTAATGTTACTGTAAAATCATATTAAAAATTTTGTGTTACGATGAAGTAACAGCAATCGCACAATTCCAGCGACAACTACAGCGTATCGTAGAAAGTTTGCACAATTCGGGCGCAACTGCAGTGTAAAATATATATGAATTTTAAATTTCTTCTTCTTGCGAATATATTATTACTACTGCAAAATCCAGGTCGGGATGGCTCGTTGTCGCTGAAAAATAGAATAGAATCTATTTGGGAGACAGCGACAGAGTAAAGTTAATCCTAAAAAGTCACATTTAATTACTCTATACCCTGAAGTTGTCGCTGGAATTGTGTGATGGCGGTAACTGATGCATTTTACGACGTCTTGACATTTGTGTTGAAAAATTTAATTTTTTTAAAAATTTTTTTATTTTGAACAATTAATTTGGAAAAAGGAATTAAATTCAATATATATGTATACTCAAACTTCAAAATTTTAGTCTATAAGTAGTTATTCGCAACATCGAATTTTATGTTGCAATTATTGTTTAACACTAAAACTAATGTTAATGTTACTAATATGTTGAAAAAATGAATCAGATTATTTTAGTCATGATTAATTTTTGAACGCTTGATTGGATAATGTTGCTGCGCAGTGTTAATGCAGTGTTAACTTTATGAACCCAACCAATATTATTTTGATTTTAAAATATTTTTATATAAGTATATATGTACCTATTAGAAATCTTGATATCATAATTTGAATGAACATAACATTATTATTAATTTCTAAACTAAAAGTCATCAATGCCCATGATATAATTGAAATTAAATTTATAAGAAATATTGTCTTCTTTCTACCAATTTTATCAAGACAATAACCGCTTAATAAGCCACCCAATGGACAAGACATTGAATTTATAGATGCTGTGAATAAAAAAAAAAAACAAAAAAAATTAAAATTAATATTAAAATTTATACAAATTTTTCATTTATAATTTTTTTTTTTTAATTATATGTATGTTTTTTTTTTAAATCGATATTATTACCAAACCATGATGCTTGCGATATTGTGAAATGAATTGATTTTTTTGAATCAGTTAATTGTACTAAAGTTACAGCAGGATATCCTAATGCCATTCCAGTTGATAGAATAGCTAAATTTGCAAACATTACCATCAATACCTATATATAGTTGGAACATTATGAAAATAAATATAAGAAAAACATAATTAAATTAGTTAATATAATAAAAATAAAAAATTATTTTTTCTGCAAAATGAACAAAAAAACAAATTACATACATTTTATGGGTGGGGTGGTATTCACCAACATAGATATATCCGTCGGATATATTTTAGCCGGATACAATTTCAGCTTATTATTCATCAACCTAGATAAAATTTGTTTTCGAACTTCGTTTTCGGGTCGAACATGTGTGTCAAACATGTCATATATCGGATATTTTTAAGACAACCTCGGAGTGGTATTATACAATCAGTTGACATGTTTGACACACATGTTTGAACCGAAAACGAAGTTCGAAAATAAATTTTATCCAGGTTGGTGAATACACTTTATAATGATAAAAGTAATTTTTTTCCCAATTCAATTATATTTTTTTTTTCGCCAATTTTTATACAGCGGTATATATGCTGTGCCGTCACGTCCCTATACACGACGTTCGCGAGAGGGTTATTAAAAATATTTTCAATATTAAAATCAAAATGGCCTATACGGATAACTTTTGCTGATGTTGCATAAATTTGCAATTTTCAATTTTCATTATTTTGTGTTTATAAAGTTAAGTTATATAAATAACCGAAATTGTAATACCTAATTGTAGGTTTAGCATTAAAACGGAATTCAATAAATCTTGTTCAAAAAGTAAAAATTCTTTTACCTATTTCACGAAACAATAACCTAAAAGACTTTAACTTACATAACATAATATGTACATATATGTATATAGAAAGAATCTTAAAAATTGTTTATACCTGTCTGAAGATAGCTTTTGATCTCAATCCTAAAGGTTTTTTATGATTTGTAGTATTTGATGCTGATGATGATGATAACGTTCTAATTAAAATATTATTATCATTTTTTGTTATATTATGATTTTTATTATTACTACTGTTATTTTCAACAGTTGTATCACAATCGATACAATCAACTTCATTATCAACTGGATCACAATAATTATTAATAATCGTATTTTTACTATTACATGTGATAATTGTAGGTTTATTGGTATCTAAATTTAAACGGCACAATTCTTCATTATTTTCAATTTTTTCCATTTTTGCAATTATTTTCTTTTTTTTTTCATTTATTTTTACTTTCAATTTTTATCAATAATAATTGCATCTCAGACAATAATATAAAATGAAGAAGATCTGTAAATAAAAAAAAAATAATAAAATGAAATAAATTTTATTTTAAAGAATTTTATTTTAATTTTAAGTTTCATACAATAATTTTTATGTTTATTTTATACTCCTATATGTACTACATGTATATATGTACATGAAAATACATACACTACATATACATAATTTTATTTAAAATAATACATATAGGTATACTAAAATAAATAATATAGTATACCTACATACAATTATGTACCTAGATTATAAAATATTTATCTTTGAATTTACAATATTATATACCAATAGAAAAATTAATTTATATTTTCAGATATTTTTTTTATGCGTGATTAATGATTTCTTATATGCGTGCGACTTGCGAGTATACACATATAAATGCACAATCAAAAGATCTGACTAGAATTAAAAATTTTGAAATAAATTTGAAAAATATTTAAACTTTTTGTGTATATGTACTTATGTATATTAGTTTAATTTCATTCGTTCAATGTTTATTACAGTATATCATATTTTTTAATGTGTGTATAATTATTTAAACACACATAAATGATGGTAGGTATATAAGTAACAGATGAAAGCAATAATTGAAAAAAAAAACAAAAATTAAAAAAAATAAATAAATAAATAAATTGAAAACCTATTTTTTTTTATGTTTTTTTTTTTTACAATAATCAATTTATGAATTTGCGTCAATAAAATATCAAGCATCAATGTACTTAAGTATATGTGATTTTATTTGAATGTATTATGATAATACATATAATAAAGCTAATCTAACACTATACGTAAATGCGCACTCTACTCCATATATAAGATTAAATGTTTGATAAATCAAAGAATTTTACATCGTTAAAGGTGTACGCTTCATCTCATATTCCTATATAGTCAAATTAGTCAAATTTTATACCGAATATATATATAATATATATTTTTTTTGAATCAATTTAATTGATCATATTTCGATACGCGTAAATGAACAAAAAAAAAAAAAATGCGTAAATAATGGGCATGTCTATTTGGAGTTTTCGTTCATTACACTTTTTGCTCTGCGTATAGATATATAATTTTATCAATAAAACAAAATACTTATATGTACTTATATATGTGGGTACATAATTTGTTTTGCGTAAACAGTTTTAATATGTGTTCAATGACTATATAAAAATCAGCTGAAAACATCTTAAATTCATATTCATTAAAATGATTAACTGATTGCTAATATAATTTGTTTTTTTTTTTTTTTGTTTATTTAACTTCAACAGTTTTATGTTTCTTGTTTTTTTTTTATTAAATAGAATATTGCAATTTATGTTCAATTTTCAACATTACGCATATACATTATGTATGTATCAAATCACAATTTTGAATTATATTTAAATAGTTTTACATGGTTTTATCGTATACCCAATCCTATAATCGACATTAAAAATAAAATATATAGTCACATGCTGATATATGGCTAATAATTCTAAAATTGGCGAAATACCGTTTGAAGATAAAGAACGAGTTGTAACAGTAGAAGTCTTTGTGAATAATTATGAAAAGTATTGAATCAAAATATCTATTTTAATCAAAAAATATATAAAAAGAATAAAGTCCGTTGGCGACATACCTACTCGAAGAAATTAGACAAAATTGACATCTTGACAAAAATTTAAAATTTCTTCGAAGTTTCAAGCCGTAAATTCAAATGATTTTTACATACTGTAAAATGTTGGCGACATAGTACATCCTTCAAAATCAATATATGAATTTTTATTACGAATTTTCGACTTTTCAAAACTATCTTTAAAAAAATTCCAAAAAAAAGAACGCCAAAAAATAAAACGATAAATATTATTTTATAATTAAAATAAATTAAAATATTGAGAAGAATTTTTGGCGCAAAGAAGATTAGTGTGGGGGAGTATAGAAGAAGAACAAACTCCGACATTTATTAATTGTATGACGACGTAGATATCATCACTTTCACCAAGATGGGAAGACTATGATGGATGGAACATATTACCAGAATGGAAACCGAAAAACCCTGTAGAAAGATTTTGCATAGCAATGTTAGGGATAAGGTCGAGGAATCGATGGTGGAATCCGGTGCGAGAGGACCTAAACAAACTGGAGATTGAAAACTGGAGGGTTTCAGCTTTGGATAGAACGGGTTGGCGGCAGATTCTTACTGAGAGTTCAGGGTTCTTTTAAAGACTGTAGTGCCGTAGAAGAAGAAGAATAATTAAAATAAATATTTTGAAATATCTGTTTTTTTCTTCTTCTTAAATCTGAAAAAAAAAATGAAATCTAAAAACTGACATATAGGTTGACCTTTTGTTAGAATTAGCCGTATGATGCATAATGTGTACAAAGATTTATTTATAATATAAAAATTCGAACATTTATGTAAATTAGTGCATACATTCACGTGACTCGTGAGCATCATTTTTATTGAACTGTTTGTTTCCATAATATTTTCTACTAATAATAATATGGAATTGTGTAAATGTTATTAATCTAAAGTTGAATGATACATCATATGATACATTAATAATAATGAATGATTCAGACTACAATAAAAAAAAAAAAAAAATACAAATACAAATATCAAATAAATAAATATCAAAAGAAAAGAGTACAAAAGTAAATTCAAATAAATATATGTTATGTACATTTGTATGGTATATATACATATGTACATATTTAGAATAGAAATGTATCAAAAACGATTATGATAAATATTGTATTATACATTGTATAATTAAGATTATGATGATTTGCATGCGTAATTAAAAGTTAATTTTATTTTAATAACAAAGTGTAACAGTTGAAAAAATAAACATTTACATACACGAATTATTTATATATATATTACACTTACTTACATATAGCAGTGCTGTTCATGATGTGTATAGTAAAAGCGTGGTAATCGTCGTAATCATATATCTTAAACCATCATAATAATTAATGGTAAACAATTTTTGTACTGGAAAACGAATTACGACATCGTAAATTTTTATCATGAATTCAGGCATGTTTTTGTATGGTAAATGGTAAGTCGTAATCGAATTTACATCGAATTTATCTGTCATTCATTTAAAGTCATTCATTTGAAGACATTTATTCAAGGCTGAATCAATCATTTTAAATACATTTAGGCTGGTATTCACCAACATAGATTATCTTTTATCTGAGATAAAGTGTATTCATCAACCTGGATAGAATACTACTCGGATATTTTTAAGATAACCTCGGAGTGGTATTATAAGTATCGTTCGAACATAACCTTGTTATTAACAGCAACAGCACAAATAAAGATAATGTATGTGTACTGTATTATCATCTTTGCATATAATTATCACATCACAGAACCTCTTTTTCATTTTGTAATATAAAAATACAATAAGCTGGCGTGTTTGACACACATGTTCGACCCGAAAACGAAGTTCGAAAATAAATTTTATCTAGGTTGATGAATAATAAGCTGAAATTGTATCCGGCTAAAATATATCCGATGAATATATTCATGTTGGTGAATACTACCCTTAACGATTTACCACTAACTTACGATTTATGAGACATCATGAATACCACTATAGGGTAATGTAAGTACATATGTATGTAAATAATATATATGTATTTATTTTTCGTTTATATTTTTGTAGTTTTGATTCATATATTATTATTTATTTACATTACATTTATGTACACTTTGGATTATACGAGTAAGTACATAAATTATTCATCACAATAATAATAATACGAATAATAATATATGGAAAATAAATATGTACATATGTATCTAACAAATGTATTTATTTTATTTTACATACATATGTATTTGAAAGTACCTATATGATGAATATGAATAAAAATAAATAAATATATGTAACTACATGATGTTATGGATATATGTATATATTAAAATTTTAATATAAGAATGCATACATTGAAGTTATTATTATATTTTATATTGTATATTGTAGAAATATACGAAAAAATACATAATTAAATTAAAAAAAAAAATAGAAATATCGAAAAAAAATAGAAATATTCGATAAAAATCCTTTATTAAAATTTTTACTATTATGATAATAATATAATTTTTTTTTATTTAAATACTTTTTTGTAAATAATTTAAGTTGAAGCTGGGAAAAAGAACTTATAGAAATGGTGATAAAAAAAAGACCTAATGGCCAAACTATATAATGATATTATGTAGTTGACATAGAAAACATGCGGTAAAAAATGACAAATGTTAAAACATAACATTTGGTTTGGTTATAACTATAATGGCATAAATAACAGCCTGGAGCAACAAACAATACAAATTTCACAAAAATGAGATTATGTGCTTATGTTACGTATGTGTCTTGTACGTTTTCGATTGTACTACTTAAGCTAGGCCCTATAAATAGACGTGACGAAACGAAATAAATTAAACGAACACAATATGACATTTTGACATAATATGATGTGCTAAGAACACAGCTAAATCAATGAGTTAAACCAGTTAAACTTAAGCTTCTCATAAAGCAGTACAATCAAGAGCGTACATGATATATACGTAAGTAACATAAGCACATAACCTCATTTTGTGAAATTCGTATTGCTTATTGTTTCGTATGTTATCTATGTTATTTTATTATAGTTAAACAAATATTACTTTTTAACATTACGTTATACTTTTTTTATCCATGTTTCCTTAATTATGTTTGTAGTTGGCTCGCTCAACCAACATTTTCATTTTCCGTGATATTTTTTTAATTAATTAAATTAAATTTAAACAAAATGTTAAATGATGATTGACAATACTATATAATGACTGTCGATTATTTTCAGCTGATCGACTCAAAAATGTCGATATTCTCGCCTCTCAAATCGACACTCATAATACAAAATATTTGTCGAGTCGAGACGATAGTTGATGGTTAGACGATAATATTATCGACACTCATAATAGGGCCCGCAATGATGATGAAATGAAAAATTAAATTTTAATAAATACATTATATGCTTGGTATATATTTTTATCCTAATTTAATTCATTTTCTGATATTATAGTTTTTGTTTAAAATTTTTTAATCGATTTTAATACGAGTATTATTTATGATTAAATGAAAAATAATAAAATATTGATGTTTTTTGTTTTTCTTTTTTCAATATATAATCGAATATTGTTTATTTACATATTTATTTTGTTACTGAGTGCATTAATTTTGTTTGTTATTTGTTTTTACATTACTAGTATATAATATATGTACATATGTACATATGTACTTATTTACGATTATAAATATTATTAATAAAATAAAATAAGTATATAAATGTATATAATAATAATCTGATAAATTGATTTCTTTCCATATATATATAGGTAGAGGTACATAGTATACACAATATGCTAATTTTATATAACATACATGTATGTACTATATAATATGCACTTTATCATCATTATTATGTGTTTTTAATAAATAAATTAAATTGATAATAACATTGTTTTATTTATTTTATTTATTATAATTTTTATTAAAAAAAAAATATTTTTTTTCTTTTTTGTTTAATTTCAATTTTAATTGCAATTATAATATTTAGAAATTGGATTAGAGCATTTTATAAAAACATACATACATATGTAAGTATATAATGTATATATATAAGCATACAATACAATTATATAAATATTATATTTTAATGTATGTATAATGAATATGTTACATTATTATACGAGTATACAAGTTATAATATAAATATGTATGTACATAAGTATAATGTAATATACAAATACAACATAAATATATTAAATATATACATATGTAATGTAATCTTATTTATTATAGAAATTGTGATAATTGTCTTGTGTTCTATTTAACTATATTTTAATGAATCAATAAATTAAATGTTTTTATTTCTTTTATTTTTTATTATTATTATTTTGTAGATTACGTAATATTTATTGTAATGCATTATACGTATAATATAATATATAAAATGTGCATAATCATCTTAAATTGTGTTATTGATATTTTATTTTGTTTCATTAGTAAAAAAAAAAAAAAAAAAAATACTAAATAATAAAAAATTAATGAAAGTTTAAAATAAAATATATTTAAGTAGAACATTTGAGTATAAAAATATTAATATTGAATACGAATTTTACTAGAACAAGAAACTATATACATATGTACATATGTTACGTAGTATAATAGGTAGATACGAGTATGTATATATAAGATATAATATAATAATTTTAAAAGAAATTAAAATTGCCAATCAAGAGGAAGAAATATGTTCAATATACATTCCGCCTCCCGTATGACCGTATATCCTGTCAGTGGAACCCAACCTCTATTCTCCCAATTTACAATTTTCCTATCATATATTACATACCACCTCTAAATGGTAACTGACGGGCAACGCGAACAACTTATATAAAAGATCGGGTGAAAGCCCCGATAGTGTATAGTCTAGGTCACGACTAAGCATGTTGATAGGAAGATTTCATAAAGTCAACTCGAACATATTCCGTAAATTGATTTCATAAAAAATACTGAATTAGATAGGACTCAGACTCAGTAATATATAGGGATGACATAGTGGATAAGTTTTCTTACTAAAATACCAACGCAAGTTCCCAAGCTGTTCAGGAAAGGTCACCACTATACCATCGTGTCAGGTAGCAACCAACACAAAAAATATAAAGCCAATCAAAATTACTTCTATATAATTATGATGAAAATCACAAATACGAAAGCAAGTTTAAGGGATATATAGGTCGTTCCTTACAAGCAACGTCAAGGCTATTATGAATAATAATATGTATATGATGAAGAAAAATAGGAATAATAATAGGTATATAATATGAAGAATTTTTTTGTCACTTTTTTAAAGTAGTATGTATAACGACAAAAAAAATATATATATGGTATATATAAGAAAAAAAATTTTTAAATAAAAAAATGAATTAAATTTTTTCTTTTCATTTTGAATTTGAAATTGATTTCATATAGTTGAAGTACTTATATGCGAGTACATATATTACATATTTTATTATTATTAACTCGAATGGTAATATGTATACAGAGGCATTATAGATGGTATAGTCAGACCGGGTAAATGTAAACAGTGGCAAATGAAAACGCACTCGATATTTTTGTTAACGAGCAACATAAATCAACTTTGCTTTGTTTAAAAAGTATCTTTGATTTGTCTACTGTTTGGTACCGAAACTGTTTTAGTTATTATATGCATTCAAAGGTTCTATTTTATATTGTGTATAGCAAGAAATCTGTATTGTTTTACTTGTGGTTTTATACTTTTATCAAAAGTAAGTAATTATTATATTTTTCGAAAAAAAGTTTAATAAAAACTATTAAATTTATCGTTTTTGCATCTAATATCATATTATAAATAACACTTGTTTCACATAATTTCATGTTTACATTTACATACCTCGATCAATTCGTCAAAATGGGTATAAATGGAGACAGAGTTTTAAATCTATATTAAAAATCTTTCATTAGGTATAAAATGCCACGAAAATATTATTAAAAAAAGACCCGAGCGTAATTACACACCAGAAGACATATGTAAATCAGTTGTTGATATGAGAAATAAAAATTGCACTCATATCGAAATGACATCAGAAATATATGGAGTGACATCAGTTGCTGTAATTTATAATCAAATTCAGGCATTTTCAAAAAAAAATCACAGGGTAAAAGTAAACATACAAAATTTGTTACAAATAATGCAAAAGTTGAATATGTATTCAATTTTAAATAATCGTAATATATTCCTGAGATGTCCATTTTACGAAAAATAAACCCACATTATAAATAACAAAACGTACATATAATTGAAAATCAAATATACATTTAATTTTTAGTGACGTTTACATTTACCCGGTCTGACCCTATATCTTTTCCTTATTCACATGAAATATATGACATGACATATTATATTGTACTGAGATAATAAATCTTTATCATATTGCATTATACATTCTGCATAATTATACATATATAATATATACATAATTTCATATATATGTATATGTGTATATGTATGTGTTTATTATGTTCGTTAACCTATTGATTAAAAATTAAATTCAATGTACGAATAATACAAGAATACAAAAAACGAAAAAAAAAAAATGAAAATTATAAACGAAGATAAAATAATTGAAAAAAAAAAAATAAAAAAATAAATAATACGCGAGTATACATACATTAATTATACATTAAAATGTCAATAATAATAAAAATTATTATACAAGCAATTTAATTTTAATTTTTATTTTTTTTTTCGTTTTTTTTTTTTTTTTTTTTTGTTTTTCAATATGTCATTTTTTTTATCATCAATCAATCAATCATAAGTAATTTTTATCAATTTGGCGTATACGAGTATATAAGTAGTACATAATATATTAGTATAAGCTCGTATATGGATTTTTGTCTCTATACAACTTATAGAGATTATACTCATATAAATTGTATATTTTGTATGTATACCGTATATATAATTACCTATGAATATATATGTGATGTATACTTGGTACATATTATATTGTATAAATATAGAATAGTATATCAATAATTGAAATGGGATTTTTGAGATAATTATTTATTTATTGTTATTTTAAAAAAATCAAAACAAAAAAAAATTTCAATTTAAATTAAAAAAAAAAATTTACAAAAATTGAAATAAAAATTATCGAAAAATGAAAAAAAAAAAATATATACATATATATTTTTTCACTCTACTATAATACTAATCATATGAATATAATGCATGTGAATTATCGTACAAGTTTGTAGACAAGTATATTTATAAACAGAGGTGTGAAAAAATTATGGGGCAAACATTATTTTTCGAAATAAAGTACATAAATGTATATACTTTAAAAAGTATACATATTATCAAAACAAAACTACAATTTTTTTTAACAAAATAATTTATTCAATTCATACAATAATATAGAATACAACAAAAAATAGAAATATTTTTAATTCCGTTATTCAAAAAGGAAAATTATATCAAATATACTACTACTGTGAATAAATCATTGGGACATACTCAGTGCAAAAAATTATTGAAATTTATATGAAAAAATGAATTCAATAATATTTTATTTGACAACTTTTACGTCTATAGGACATTCTCAAATTGTTGTGTCATTGACTTCATAGGATTCTTAATAAAATCTTGTAGAAAATTTATTCGATTTTTCTTTGTAATAATTTTTTTAACTTAACATAATTCCGCTTCTATACATTCAATGCAATGACTTCAACTTGAACTTCGACTTTCGACTTCATAACATGCTTAACATGTAAAAGTAGCTACCAAGTCTACTGCATTGAATATAAAATGTAGATATTCTAATACAAATCCCATTAAATCAAAGTCGAAGTTGAAGTCAACTGCATTGAATGTATAGAATCAGCATAACTGACTTTTGGTAACATTTTTTTTTCAAATTCTCTTTTTCTAAATATCACAAAAAATATTCAATTTGATTTAAGTCCGGACTTTATGGAGATTCACATGAGAACAGTTACGTTTTCCATTTTTATGTGTGGTAAATCATTAAAGATCGTATATTTATGTCAGTATGATTACCTACATACGTTTTCTAATTGATGAAAAATTACTCATGATGTCTGATAATATTTTAACGGCTGTGTATGTTAAACATAAACACATTAAAAACCGATAATTATTTTAATTTCAATTAAAAATATTATTTATATGATATTTAAATATATATAAATGATAATTAAAAAAAAATAAATCACATTATAATTATTTTTAAAAACGATTCGATTTTTATTTTTATTTTATTACATTTAATGCACATAATCTATAATAGGTATATGGATATAATAATGTACATATGCGAAAAATTTATTGGTTTTCTTTTTTAAATTAAACAAAAAATAAAAATAAGTTTTCATTTAAATGCTACATAACTAAACGTGTACATAACTAGCGGTGTATAATCACAACGGTATAATAGTTAAATGATAACTAAATTTTACATATAGATAGATACTATATTTAATGTATGAATGTACACATATAAGAGATAATATTTATCCAATGAATCATCATTCAATTAAACTTTTATTATCATATTAAGTTTACATCATAAATATAAATACACAAATGTACATACATATATACTTAAACAATGTATCCTTTTTCAGTCGAAATATTTATGAAATTTTACTATTTAAAAATGTACATATGTACATAAGGTAGTGTAAAACGTAAAAATTTTAATTACATTCAAAATTAAAATATACAATTTGAAATGTGTGTAGTTTTGTTTTTATTTTTTTATAAAATATTTTTAATAAAATATATAAAAAATTAAAAACGAAAAAAAAAATATACAAAACATAAAATTTACAATAATATTTTTATTTAAGAATATTTTCTTATAAAATTTTATATGTGCATTTATATGAAATTTTTTATTTGCCGATTAAAAATCAATATACATACATTATATTGCAGAATTTAATATGAAAATTTATACATTATAAGTATATGTATTATATGCAAACTAGTATTTATTTTAAAATGCAACAACTCTTTAAAAAATACTTAAGATTAGGTTTTGAGATATCTGCTATCTTATGCACCACATATCTTCGAAGTTACTTAACCGATTTCAATGAAATTTGAAACATAGATACTTTGATAGAAATTATTGTGCTTGAATAGAGTACTTTTTTTTAAAAAATGTCTTTGTTTCCTTTTTACAGAGTGTCAAAGTTATCAAAATTGCGATTTTTCGGCTTTCAAATGCACCATCACGTACAGGAAACACTAATTGATCGATTTCTTTGAAATTTTGAATATAGGTAGCCCAAAGGGTATTGTGGTCCTTGAATAGAGCACATTTTTGATTTTAGGTCCTGAAATTTAGTTATAGTTTTTAAAAATAAAGAGGATTTTTTTTGAAAAATCGTTCAACTTTGACTTCTGTTTTCATACATTAAATCTTCATATGTCTATATGATTTTGGTATCAAAATAAAATTTGGAATTTTCTGATGTTTTTACAAAAAAAGTATAAAAATCTTTGTTATATTTCCATTTTTATTAACAAAATAAAATTATGTGTTTTTTTTTTTTATCAAAATATTCTAAAATCCATTTTAATATAGCACCTAAAAGGTATGCAAAGGAATTTTTTAAAATTTTTTTATGTAACATCGTAAGGCATCTTTATACACTATGTGATAATGACTTTTCATAATGACTTTTTATGTGAGAATTAAAGTAATCTTTCATATTCTAAGTGAAATGTGTATTTAAATACAATGTTATTTTTATGACAGATTTTATATAAAATTTCCAAGCCTATACTTTAATGGTCACATAAAAAGTCATTATGACAAAATCACATATTGTATAAAGAGGCATTTAATTTGTAGTAAATTCATTTAAAAAGTGTATTTATTATTCAATTATTATCTATTCGAAGATATTATAATATGTAAAATGTAAAAGTAAAAATAAAAAAAAAAAGAACAAAATATATACAATACAAAATTGTATAGGATAATTTATTTAAAAAAGAAACACAAAATTTAAAACAAAAAAAAAAAATCGCGTAATACTGCTATTAAATTATACTCGTAATTAATACAAAATTTGAAAAAAAAAACCATTTATTTTTATATTCTATTTAAAAGGATAATAATTCTAAAGAAATTTTCAAATTACTCACACTAGGTATACATATATCAATATTTTTAATGTACTTATAAATTTTACAAAAAAAAAAAATAAATAAATAAATAAATAAAACACACAGATTTGATATCTTACCATTTGATTTTGTTTTATTTTCGTTGAAATTAGAAAGAAAAAAATATATAATGTCCTTTTTATAAAATATAAATTGAATAATAAATGTAGTATGTATACTTATATTATTATCACACAAAAAACAAAAAAAAAAAACTGTTATGTATTATTAATTTTTTTTGTTTTCTTTGACTTGTTTTAACTTTTCGTTTATTTACTGGATAAAAAAAAATTTAAAAAACTTTAAAAAAATTTCACTTTATATAAGTAATTTCACTTTTTTTTTTTCATTCTCTATAGATTTACAATAAAATTTGTCATCATTATAATGTAATGTAATGTAAATTTATTTAAGATTCGCGCACAACTAATAAGTACATATATAGATACCGATAATTTTCTGTTAATACCGGAATATTAAATTTTTTTTTTTTTTTTTTTTTAGTGTAATAATAATATTCTTCTTATAATATATGTATTACAATTTTATAATTTTATATATAGTGTATAAATAATTTTATATACATATATATAAATGTATGTATCCAGCCCAGCTGGTTAATACCCGCGTGCTATTAAAATAATATTAATGTTAATTGTACAATTTTTTACTATTATATATGGTATATATACATATATACATAATAATAATATTTTTAAATTTCTATAAAGCTACATTAACATACATATACATACATATATCATATACATTATGATATACTTACGTTTATATATGTATATATGACACACATCACACATACATACATACCAGTATATTTATATATGATGTAATTATATTTTAAATAATAATTATCTGTTATCATTAATGCATATATTTATACATATACATACGTAGTATATAAGTATACTCACACACATATATACATATACATAAATATTTATGTGTATATACGTACCATTAACACATACATATATATATAAATTTAATGTGCATACATATATACGTATATATAGTATATTATAAATGTATGTATAGTATTATATACACATATTTATATGTATATATGTATGTAGATATAATGTATAACTATACATTTACATATGTATATACTTAATTGAGTAATATACATATGTATATATACATATATATATATACATATATGTATAAAATTTTTAAAAATTCATATACAATAAAGATTGTATGTATACTCTATTTATATCTTATATTGCATGAATACATATTATATGCGTATATAAATACATAATATACGTACGTACAAACAATTAAATATTAGATATTTATGCATGCATTTATGTATATGTATATAATACACCTAATTAGATTGAAATAATAATTATAAAATGATACGATTATCAGTGTTTTTTTTTGTTTTGTTTTTTTGAAAAAAGAAAGAATTAGGTATACATATTATGAACATTATATAAATTTTTATTTTTAATTTTATTTTATTTTATATAATATATTTTATTTTATTATACATATATATATATATATATATAAATATTTTTTTTTTTTTTAAGTATAAGTAATGTGTACTTTCATTCATGTGATTTTATTTTAATTACATACATATGTACATAATGTATATTTCTATAGAAATAAATAATGTATGTAATAAAACTATACTATACTATATAAAAGAAAATGAAAATGATGCATACGAGTACATATATATGTACATAATATTCTTTTTATATACGTACGTACAGTACTATATGAGTAAATATATATTATATATTATGTACATTTATGTATATTGTATTTATAAATTATTGTTATACTGTGTCATTATAACATTTTATTGGGAATATATACCTTCTTAAACAGTTTATTATAATATATGTATGTACATAAATATGTATGGATATGTATATAGTATTATGTAGTACTTATTCTTATATACGAGTATATAATAATATATATGTATATATATATCTATATACAGGATGTCGTCGAGCCTCAACAAGAGTGGTAAAACCGCACACAATAGTTGCGGTCTCGTCGAGGCAATCAAAAAATCGTTCTACAAAGTGTGGTCGGGGGGGGTTAGGTGGTTTAATCTCAACCGTTTAGTCGCTAAAGGACGATTAAGATTTTTCGGTACTTCCTGTGTACTATATACCTAGAAGTAAGTATAGTCTAAGAAAAATCTGTAGGAAACTTCCCATTCTCTCTAATGACACCTTATATACATGCTTCTCTACGTCTAACTTTATTTTCAAGAGTTATTGTGTTTCATAGTCAGAATTTAGTGATTTTTTGTCATTTTTGGTTTTTTTAAAAAACAAAAAAAATGAAAAAAAAATTTTTTAAATTATTTAGCTTTACTATATACAAGTACTTATATGCATAATAATTCTTCATAATCTATCTATATATATAAAAATGAATCTGCGAAATGTATGTACGCTCATAACTTCCGAAAGCCGGCAAAAAATTGGATAATTCTTTTTTTATTGTGTTCGTTATTGCCACGGCAAGGTTTATATACAAAAAAAAAAAAAAATCGACCAATTAAATAATAAAAATTAAATAAAATATTATATTATATTAAATAATAAAAGAAATTATAAATTGACATTTCACGGCGTTTGGCGTCAAAATTAAAAATTTTTTTAATCATAGCCTCCTTCGTAAAAATCGACAACGATTTAATGAAATGTTTAAATTAAATTTTGCCAATCGTTAGAAGTGTGTGGAATAAACCTTGAATTTCAATGTTTTTCGCAATGGCAGTTGTACGTTGCATGCTCAAGAGTCGGCAAACCATCGGCGCTATATGTTTTTTCTCCGAAAGGAAAAACAAAGAATATTGTACATTATAAGGCATTAAAATAAAATATAAGTATGAGATAGAATAATTTTAGGAATAGTCTTTATTTACCATGAGGATTGTACAAAAAGAAGAACAAATAATAAATTAAATAATAATAAAAAATTAATATGATGAATATATGCAGTCGTATTATTTTATTGTAACTTTATTTCAATATGGTCCTATTGTAACCAGAAGCTATTGCTTACTTTTTTTTAATTTTGTCATAAAACAAAGTCTTTTAGGAATTCAGAAAATATGGCGGAAAGAAGTTCGCCGGGTCAGCTAGTTTATTATAATACGCGATTATACATAAATGTAGGTAAATAATATGTTTACAATCATATATAATGTAAATTAAATTGATTATTATTATTATTTTGAATAAAATTTCCTTATAAATAACATACATATGTATAAAATGTAAATATAAATAAAAAATTTGCAAACATTTTATTAAGAAAACGATAATTATTATTATCATTTATGTTCGGTAATTAGAATTTTACATAAGTAATATATACGTACATACATATATTAATGTGCATTATATACTCACTCTTGGACATAAATATACATACGATAATATATAATATATGTACATTACACACACGTATATATAGTTAAAAAAATATATATACATTCATTTGTATTTATGTATACACTATATGATTATATAGTATACCTACAGTAATTTATTAAATATCGAATTCAAAAATATTTACATATATGTATGTAGATATACATATGGTAATTAAGTACTTATGTATAAATGATTATTATTATTCATAATAATTTGTCACAATAATCTGTTCGTTATATAAATATTTTATTATAATTTTTGTACTAGATTATGTATAATAATTACGAGTATACATATGGATTACTCGTGAAAATGACAATATAATGATTAAATTTCAGGAAATTCATATATTATATTATACATAAGGTACATATGTACTACTATGATAAAAAAATAAGACCAATTTAATTTTTTTTTCTTTCTTTAAATTCTTTAATTATTCTTTCAAAACTATTTCTTCACCTTTAAAGAAGTTCCCTCCTGACACAATACACTTATGCCAATGTTTTTTTTCCAATCCTCGAAACAGTCAGAAAAATTCTTTTCCGGAATTGCCTTCAATTGATGCAGCGATTCACGTTTAATCTCCTCAATCGAGTCAAAACCATGTCCCCGAAGTGGTCGTCTATTGAGTT
Organism: Villa cingulata; assembly: GCA_951394055.1. Taxonomy (NCBI): domain Eukaryota; kingdom Metazoa; phylum Arthropoda; class Insecta; order Diptera; family Bombyliidae; genus Villa; species Villa cingulata. The sequence continues at coordinate 50,329,510 of OX596017.1, read as the reverse complement.
TATTGAACAGCCAGAAGTCATACGGTGCTAAATCAGATGAATATGGCCAAAAAGTCGCTAACAATCAACGTTTTTTTCAAAAACATTTTTTTTTCTTTTTGAACCAGTCGAGATTTGACGCGTTTGAGGCCCAAATGATTTTTCAAAATTACTTGAATCGATCCAAATTAAATGCCAACAATAGTCAACAAGAGTTTCTAATTGTTAACTGGCGATCTTTGAGCACAAATTTTTTGATTTCTTTGCTGTATTTCTCATCAGTTGATGTCGATGGTCCGTCCTGGACGCTCTATATCTTCGACGATTTCTTTGCCTTATATCTTTGAACATTTCTTTCTGACAAATTCTGCTCATCGAAGGCCTTTTGCAACATTCTAAACGTTTCTGTACAAGAAGTTTCATTCCGAAGACAAAATTTAATGCAACTTCTTTGCTTAAAATCTTACATTGACATTATATAAAAATCTCCGAAATCAATTTTGAATGTTCACAAAAACGAAAACGAGCGTCACTTGCAAACTGATAAAAGTTTCGTCAACTCGATAAATTCGCAAAATTTAAATTAAAAATTAAATTGGTCTTAGTTTTTAATCATAGTAGTATAATATTACATATTAAATTGCGCACAAATTCACGTTCATCCATTTAAAAAAAACACTGAGATAATTTGAAAAATAAGAACAAATTTAAATCAAATCTTGATATCATCACGCAATTCTATATTGAAAAACCAACAAAATAAAAACATACATATACATATATACATAATTTATTTATGTATATTTGTATAATGTGTATAATATATACTCATAACTGAGTATAAAATAAATGTGAAAGTCATAAAAATTATATCTTAAGTACATAAATCTATATATCTAAAAAATATTTTTTGTTAATTTACAAGTTTTTTTTTTTATTTTTATTTAATTGTTTTGTTTTTGTTGTATTTGTGTGACTAATTGATTTTATTAAATATACGGATTATGCAAAATAGTAAAATAAATAAAATATAAATATAGTATTGGACCGGATTGTCAGATTATACAATGAGCGCCGGATATATCGCGATAATGAACCTCAAAAAAATACTGAAAAATAAAGTAGAAGGTAAAAGCTCGTTTGGCAAACCTAAGAAAAGATGGACTGACGTCGTACAGCAAGATGCAAGGTTTATAGTGAACATGGAGAAATATGCAGCACAGCGAAGAGATGAGTGCAGATACTACCTATACAGGAGCCCAAAACTCAATATGGGTCAAAGCACCATTGAAGGTGGATGATAGCTAAGTATAAATAATAACTTTCATTCTTAAAATATTACATATGTAATGTACATATATGTACATATACATACTGATGCATATGTATATGGATTTGTATTATACTATGCATTAAATTTTTTGAAGAAAATATAAAAAAGTTTATTTATATTTATATAGATATACATATAAAATAATAATTTATTATGTGAAGATGAAAGATGAATTAGAGAAGAACTATATTTTATTTGACTCCCTTTCTAATATTTTAATACATACTTAATTTGTACTTTTATACATACATAAATAAATATAATGTACATTATAAATAAATACAAATATGTACATACAAAAATACATACAAATTTTTATCTAATATTATTTATTTATTTTTATTTAAACAAATAATTAATTTGAATCCAATTCATATTAATTGAGAACGTACTATAGATATATACATATATACATATATTCATATAAGAATATATATTATGTACTGGTATACATATATGTAATATATGTATATTTATGTAAATGAAATTCAATTATTATTTTTTTGAATATTTTAATTTTTTTATTTGAAATTTTTTTTAAAATAATAATCGTTATTACACTTGATATGTAACATAAATATCATATATGTATGTATATGTATGTATGTTATGTATATATATGTAAGTGCGGTATGTATAAATATATACATATATACAGTATATATTTATATAAAGAAAACAAACAAATAAAAAATAAATAGATAATTTGAATAATAATAAAAAAAATTAAAATGTAGATATATTTAAATAACACATTATACTTACTTATGTATGTTATATATATAAATTCACATACTTATGTATATATGATATTTTTATCCTACACAGTCATTCATTTATTTATCATAAGCCTTTTAAAGAAAAAATAAAATATTATACAAAAAAAAAAAAAAAAAAAAAAACAACAAAAACTATTTTTTTATTCAAGTATTCGTTTATATGAAGAGTAATAATACATATATTTACATACATATACTCGTATGTACTAGTACATATATTTATGTATATTTACAGACAGAAATTTTTTTATCTTTTTATAACATAAACATAAATATATAAAGACACTACATATTACCAAAAAAACATATACATACATATATACATTGTATACTAAAGTGTATGTACCTATAGATATCTTTGTTCATATCACACACATGTATTATATAAGTATGAATAAGTGTTATGTATACTGTATATATAAGAAAGAAAATTCCATTAATATTGAAAAAAGAAAAACAAAACAAAAAAATAAAAAATAATTCTTCACTTCTGGATCACTATGGTAAATACATGCATATTATGTAATACTGTGTACAAAAATTAAGGTGAATTTTCCATTTATTTATTTATTTTTTTTTAAATATACATACATACTCGTACATTAGATACATACGTATATATACAATGTATTATATTTGTATATTAATGTGCCCGCGAATACTCAGTCCATTATGGCACCGCCAATCAGTAATTTTTTGTCAAGTTATATCATCCAGTTTATTATCATTAATCAGTTACTGATGTACATATTGCTGATTGGAATTAATGGTCGACTTGGGCGAAAGTATATAGCGCAATGGCTGGAATTTGAATTCAGTACCTCAAGCGTATCAGTCCAATACCACAATCATTGCGCTATTCAAACGATTGAATGTTTTGCTCTTAGATTAGTAGTACCGTATAGTACATAATATACTCTAATAAATATCTATGCTAAATTTAATGTTAATTGCAATAAGTCAGTTAATTATAAATACTTTTGAATATAATCGTACATATTTTCATTCAAAAATGTGCAATTTTCAATTTTTAAAAATTAATAAAATAAAACTTAACACAATAATGCATCGTCTTACATTGTTGTATTACATTACCACATTGTAACTATTTTGTTATTTGTTCGTGATTATTTTGACAAAAATTCAATTTATATATTGTTCCTCGATGGTATATGGCTGTGGAATATAATCAATTGGGTTTAGTTTCCGCATGATTTAATCGTTTCAGGATGAAAACTTTTTCTTTATGTTTTGCTATTTCTCATTTATGAACTAATTGCTTTGATCAAATTTAAGCAGAAAATTCAATTTTTTTTTTACGTTTTACTCAAAGGATACGTGAAGGATATGACATAAAAATGTCCCAGTGCTACAGTTAAGTGAAATAAAAATGTCCCAGTACTATAATTAAGTGGCATTAAAATATTCCACACATACTATAAGATAGTGACATACCATAAAAATAGTGAAGTGCAATTTCATTTTTTTCGTTTTTTTATTAAATTTTCACGAATTAATTATTTTATTTTCTCTTCTAAAGATTCAATAATGTTATTAGGAATATACTGCACCAAATTGAATGTGTAAATCTTGAATAGCAAGTGTTTAAAATCTAGCTGGGATTAAAACATCCCCATCGCCCCGAAACAGTTAAATGGAAACCTTACTTTACTTTTTGAACACAATAGTATATTGTATATATAAAAACTACGCAAAAATGATAAAAAAATTTATTATAAAAAATAAATTTAAAAATTATTTATAAAAAATATAAAAATAAAATACTAAATAAGATAGAATTGTTTTTAATTTTTTCAATTATATATATATATTTTTTGTTTACTTAGTCTTCTAGCAATATACTATGTCCATCATATACTTAACCAAAGTTTAATTAGAAAGTCAAATTTTTTTTTTCGAAACATTCATAAGCCTAAATTTCATAAATAAGCCTAAAATTTCGAATACAATTTTTTAACTTCTTCATATATATTTATTTATTTATTACTAGGGACGGCCAGTAAACTGACGACAGCCTCTGGCCCACACTACGACCCCCCAAGGCCTATTGCCCATATGAATTTTAATTAAACAGCAATATCACAACTCTCGATCGAGTCGAGAATTTCTCGATATCAAGAAATTTTGTATTACAAGTCTCGATCGAGTTTCATTTCTCTTCATTCCAGTGGAAATGATGTCGATAAGTGGTATCACCACAACTCTCGATCGAGTCATAAATTGTTCTCGATTTAGCTCGATAGTGATTGAGGTTGCGAACAGTGTAAAAATTGAAAATTTTATTTTAAAATTAAAAGTAACATTAACATGTGATTTTTATTAAATTTTGTTTTCATAAAATTTAGTTTTGTTAAATTAAATTAATGTTTAAAATAGAATAAAAATTATGAAAATACCGATATACTATAAATACTAACCAAAAAACAAAAAAAAAAACATATGATATGACATTTGTTTCGCTTTCAATTTATTCCATAGAAACGTTTGAACATGATCTCGATCGAGACTTGTGATACCACTACATTTCATCTCGATCGAGAAGTAAGTACTATCGTTCCAACGTCTCGACTCGATCGAGAGTTGTACATAATAGGGCTGAAAATTTTTTCATAGTCTAAGAGTACAAATATTCATAATTATCATTATTTATTCATAAAATATTAGCATATTAGTTTGTCGTTTGCGATCTGTTTTAATTGAAATGTATGAACCAATGAGCTGAATCGAAAATTTTGTTATTAATTTCAATTATATAATAATAATATGCATATGCGTATACAATATATTCCTACATTTACATACATTCATATACATACATATATTTACGTTAACGTACATATGTACGCATAAACAATGTAAATTAATTTAATGTAATCTATCAACAATAACAGAAAAATAAAAAAAAATCAAATCAAATCAATCAAAAGAATCAAAAACATAAATATCTTACACTTAGACTTTTTTTAAGTACTACTACTACTACTACTACTAATACTACTACTGCTGCTACTGCTACTGCTACATGATAGATATACCATGCTCGTAATCATTTACGTAGATATATAGGTATGTACGTATTTTTGTTTTAATTGTTATGATTTGATATTTGAAAATAGGGTTATAGTACATGTATGTATATTTTTTTGTATTTATATTTTTATTTTATATGTATATATGCAGTAAAGTACTAGTGTTTCAATTAAAAATACATTAAGAGTAGAATTCGATTTTGAAAAAAATTTCGAAAACAACAAAAACAACGATTTTACATACAAAAATTTTAAAAAATGACTTTGCATACCTTTTAGGTGCTATAAAAATGGACTTTATTTTGTTAATAAAAATGGAAATATAACAAAGATTTTCAAACGTTTTTTTGTAAACACATCAGAAAAGTCCAAATTTTATTTTGTTACCAAAATCATATAGACATATGAAGATTTAATGTATGAAAATAGAAGTCAAAGTTGAACGATTTTTCAAAAAAAAAAACCCTATCCTTTTTTAGAAACTATAACTAAATTTCAGGTCTTCAAATCAAAAATGTGCTCTATTCAAGGACCACAATATCCTTCAAGCTACCTATATTCAAAATTTCAAAGAAATCGATCAATCAGTGTTTCCTGTATGTGATGGTGCATTTGAAAGCCGAAAAATCGCAATTTTGATAACTTTGACACTCTGTAAAAAGGAAACAAAGATATTTTTTAAAAAAAAGTACATACTCCATTCAAGCACAATAATTCCTATCAAAGTATCTATGCTTCAAATATCATTGAAATCGATTAAGTAACTTCGAAGATATGTGGTGCACAAGATAGCAGATATCTCGAATCCCATCCTTAAGTGTATAAAATAAAAAAAAAAAAATAATAAAAAATTAATAAATAAAAATGAAAAAAAAAATCAAGATTAAATCTACGTGTTTTTTTGTTTTGCTTTTTGGTTTTTTTTTTTTGTTTTTATTTGTACATTTAAATAATAATTAGTCGAAAATTATAAACGCAAAAGTATAGAAATATTACCTACATACTATGTACATATATATAGAGGTTTATAAATTTTGATTTTTTCGTTATTATACGCGAACAAACGCGAATAAGCTTTTTTTGTTTGTATTTTTTGTTTTTTTTTTTTCTTATTTTCAAAAAATATTATCTGCTTTTTTATTTTGCCTTTTTAATTATTGCACTAATTTAGTTACATATACTATATATACTTGTACATACAATGAATATCAAGTGATTTGAAATTTTTATCTAAAGAATTTTTTTTTTATAGATTATTTTATACAGACATCAGTGACAAAATAAAATATTAACAAAAAAACAAAAAATTTTTTTTTACAGATTCGCAATTTATTCTTTTCAATGAAAAACATTTTATGATTTATTTATTTATAATAATCACTTTTATTTAATTTTTACGTATAGTATAATTGTTGGATTATTTTATATTTTGTATGCACAATCTATTGTAAATGTAATCTCAAACATTATTTTCATTTACAATATTCCATTATAAACACATAACGTATGGTAAGACATATACTTAATAATAAAAACTATTTTTTTTGTTTTTGTTTTTTGTTTTGTTCAATTTTATTTTCAAATCTTTTTAAAATTAACTCACATTACATACATTTTAAATACCTAATTTCTTTAATTTCTTATTTCTTATTGAATTTTTTTTCATTTTATTTAATTAACGATTTAATTTTAATTTTAAATAAAAAAAAAAATATTTAAATTCATTTCAAATAATCACTCTTTTGTATGTTTATACTTATATCATTTAACTTTAACTATAGAGCTCTAAACACAGTTCAAATTTAATACCGACAGAAAAATCAAAAGAAATTCAAGATAAATTCAAAAAAAAAAATAAATAAACAAAATATAAATTTCAATTTAATGTTATTACCACTACATACATATGTATATAAATAGTACATGAATATGTATAGTAAGTATATTTCCATTGAAGGCCATTAAAAGAAAAACAAAAAATAAAAAAAAATAAAAAAATTTTTTTTTCCTTATTTTTATCCAACAAATTTCAAAACAGACTTATAAAAATAATCATTTAGGCCGGTATTCACCAACCAAGACTATCCGTTGGATATATTTTAGCCGGGTATATAGTTTTCGGACTTCATTTTCGAAGTGTTAAACATGTAGGATGATTGTATTTTTATATTACAAAATGAAAAAGAGGTTATAATGTGAATAATGTGCTGTTAATAAAACGTTATGTTCGAAAGATATTCAGACCTATCATAACTCTCGATCGAGTCGAGACGTTGGAACGATAGTACTTACTTCTCGATCGAGATGAAATGTAGTGGTATCACAAGTCTCGATCGAGATCATGTTCAAACGTTTCTATGAAATAAATTGAAAGCGAAACAAATGTCATATCATATGTTTTTTTTTTGTTTTTTGGTTAGTATTTAGTATATCGGTATTTTCATTATTTTTATTCAATTTTAAACATTAATTTAATTTAACAAAAATAAATTTTATGAAAACAAAATTTAATAAAAATCACATATTACTTTTAATTTTAAAATAAAATTTTCAATTTTTACACTGTTCGCAACCTCAATCACTATCGAGCTAAATCGAGAAAAATTTACGACTCGATCGAGAGTTGTGGTGATACCACTTATCGACATCATTTCCACTGGAGTGAAGAGAAATGAAACTCGATCGAGACTTGTAATACAAAATTTCTCGATATCGAGAAATTCTCGACTCGATCGAGAGTTGTGATAGGGCTATTTAATTAAAATTCATTTTACTGAATATGGGCAATAGGCTTTGGGGGGTCGTAGTGTGGGCGAGAGGCTGTCGTCAGTTTACTGGCCGTCCCTAGTAATAAATAAATAATTATTCACCATAAGGTAGGTAGTCTAAAATTTATCTAGCATCAATTAGTCGCGGGTGGTGAATATAAACAGTCATAAATTTATCTTGATTGGTGAATACGGTCCTTAATAAATATTAATGAAAGTTTCAAATGCCCTACTACTAAGTATTTAAGTAATATAATGTAGGTATTTTTTTTTAGTACTAAGTATTATTTGTATTTTTACCTGGTCAGGGACAATTTAACTATAGAAGAGCGTAAGACTTAATGATCTTAGGTTAATCTGTGATTCGAAAATTTTTTATCAGTTGAAATATTATTTAGGAGTAATTTTTTGATAAAATTTATGTTACGATTCAAGCAATATTAAATATTGTATACAAGCAGCAAATATTTAGATGGTTTTTTATTTTATTTTTATTTATATTGTAGAGGAAGGTCAGGTAAGACCCGCCTATATTATGCAAATATAGGCGAATAGATGCTATCACATGTATATAAGAAATGTATAAGAAGTTTTTTTAATCCAAGCTTTTTTCAAAACACACCAAAATAAAGATATATAAATTCCTAATAAGAAGGCTTGTATAACAACATATGACTGCGATATTTGGAGGCTTAAAGAGAAAACAAAAATTGACGCAATATAGCGACCTTTGAAAAGAGGATACTTGGAAGGATTTTCGTATCAAAATAAAAATGGCAGATGAATTGTTTAGAAGAATTGAATGGTGGCAAAACAATAATTGGAAGATTTATGAAAGCTCAGAATTCAGAGAAATAGGTGATTAAAACACGTTTTAAAAATGGACAGTAATGGAATAGTAAAAAAAGTATTTGACACATTATACACACATTATTACAAAAAAAAAAGACAAATATTGGTAAAGATAATTAGACGACGTCGCAGAAGATAAAAATCAGTCAATCAATATCTTTGGGTTATTTATTTTATATAAATAGAAACTTAACATAAATAAATGATAACTGAATTTTATATAACATATACAGGGTGTGCCAGAATTGGTGAATAATATTTCAAAGGCTAAAAGTAGAATGCATTTGAGGCGGAAAAAAGAAATTTCATATGAGTAATGATGAAAAATCCTTTTTCTAGCTTATAATGTGCGATTTTAAGCACATTTTTTATCCTTAATAACTCAAAAACGACTCATGCAATCGATGTCAGATTTTTTTTTTTTTTTTTTTTGAAAGAGGACATTTGACACAGTTTTTTTTTCAGGTTTTGAACATTTGCCGTACTGCAATTTTTTTTCAGATAACCTATGCAGAAAAAAAAAACGGTTTTAAAAAATGCATAATGAATTTTGATTTTAGGATGTTCTTTTCCCACGAACCAAATTCTTAATTACCTGTTATAGTACATCAAAAGAAAGGTAATTTTGTTTTCTGTCATTCGCTAGAATGTTAAATTTTGATACGTAGGGTGTGCAAAAAGTTGCACGTGATTTTATGTTTAAAGGTCATAATAAAACCTCAAAATTTTAACCGCCCTCTAGCGTCGAAAATAAAGCGCAAACGAAAACATGTTATATAACATTTTCGATTGCAAATACACTTTACTGTTAGCCTTTGAAATATTATTCACCAATTCTGGAACACTCTGATATAAATGGATATTTTGTTAATGTGCAAATGATTTTTTTTTTTAATGTACAGAGCTATCTGTCTAAGCTAAAATATTGAAAAAATATGAATAAATAAAATAAAACAAAAAATTAAATTATTATTTTTATTCAGTTCCATTATTTATTATTTTATTATTACAACACATACATACATATTTAGAATATAAAAAAAAAAAAAAATTTTGTAATTTTTTATAAAAATTTTTATATTATAAAATATATAAAAAGTCATTATTAGATTGTACAATCATTTTCTATCTTGTCTTTTGGTGTAGACAAAACCGTGATGTAGACAATAATATGTACATAGATTTTAATTTTTTTTTTTTTTTTTTTTACATCGACATATTTTATTATTATTATTATTATTATTTTCTATCAACAATTTTCAATATATGTAAAAACATCACGTTAAAAGTTTGACATTATTTACCATTATAATGTATATGTGGTCAATCATATTACAACAATTAAAAGGCACTCTAGCATACAAAAATACATTTATATAAATGATTTTAATTTTATTTGTACTTATACTTAAACAAACAAAAAAAAAAATATCTTTTCCTCGATTCAATTATGATAAAGTACATCCAGTATTCTTAGACTTATTGTTATGAACATCAGGTGTACTGTTATTGGAAGAAATTGAAGGTTGCGGCTTTGGTTGTTTTGGTTGATTTTCAGGTTTTTGGTCCTCTTTTAAAATTGATGAATCCAGAGATTTATTTTTAACAGGTTCAATTCTTTTTTGATTCATATCATTTATTTCCGTTTGATTTACTAGAAAATATAAATACAAATTTTATAATAATTATAATTTAATATTATATTTTCGTTTTGAATCTGTATATTATCTACTTATTTGTAAATGAGAAATGATAATAATTCAAATAATTAAAAAAATAATAATATTATATAATTCACATACAAAATAAATAATATAAACTTTCTGGATTTGTATCTTTGAATTTCATTATTTTTTTATAAACTCCATTCAATTGTCCATGCATTGCATTCAATTGATTGTCATTTAAATTTGCAAACATATTTTCTTTTGGATGCCAAAAAAATGGCATTTCTTTACGTTCAACATACTCAATTATTTTCTCTAACATCTAAAAACAAAAAAAAAACAAAAAAAATAAAATTATAGATTTAATTTAATTTAATTTTTTTTTTTTTTTTTTTAAATTTTATAAATTTCATTTTTAATAAAATATGTATAAATAAACGTTACATATATTAGAATTTTTGAAGCTGAATCATTCCAAAATTCTGGTGTTTTATCGAGATTCTCCCATAGGAATACAGTCTTTATAAAATAACTTTTTAAATTTTGTATATTATTACGATCACGAATTTTTTTTAATATTTTTAATGTATTTTTTAAATTATTTTTATTAACAATATAATATCTTTCTATATCAACATATGATGTTTGAAATGATATATTATTTTTAATATTATTAGTTTTAACTGGTTTTGGTATTGCCATCCAATCAGTTAATTGATTATAACCAATTGGTATTTGTCTTTTTGCTATCCATTTCAATTTATCAAATACGATACCAGGAACAAAATCAATTGAAAATTCACGATTATTATGTTTTACATTTAATGTATGTGCTGGTCCACATTTTGTATATGATACATTATATGTTTCATTATTATGAGATAATTTGTAATTATTTTTTTTTAATACTCTCATTACAATACTTTCAATCCATGATTGTAATTCATTTTGTATTAAATAATTTTTATCATTCACCAATGATTGTAATTTTTTATAAATAAATTCATCTGATTTTTGATTTTTCATGGAATTAAGAACATCAGTTAAATTTATTTTGATATAACCAGGTCGTTGTGAATCTCTTTCAACAATTACAAGATGATTTGATCGTAATTTAATTCGAACTATAACATCGAATTCATTTGGTAACGATACTTTTAATCCATCTGCATAACTGCCTATAATTGTATTGTAAAAAAAAAATAAATATATACATATATACAATTTTATTTAAATTTTTTTATTGTAGGGGAAGGAAAGGTAAACTAATGTATGTATATAAATCTGTTATGAGCATATATGTATATTTATAAATACCTGCTAAAACTTTTCCCTTTAAAAACGCTTCAAATACTTTATCTTCAGCTTTCATTTGATTCAATAAAGCATCGCAAATATTTTTAAAATCATTTGTATATTGTTGACGATCTGAATCTTTTAACGATATATATCTATTAATTCTTTGAAGAACATTCTCGAATGTCAATTTTGTATTGTTCTGTTCCATTATTCTGTTCTTATTCTTATTTTTTTCTAACTACAATTCAATCAAAGATAATATTCTTAATTATTTATATTTCTGAAAATAAAAAATAAATTAAAAAAAAAAATTAATGTACAAAATTTAATACTTTTTTAATTACAAAAATAATAGTTTATTACAATTTTTAAAAAAATTATTTAAAAGGTAAATAAAAAATTATAATGTTTTTATATCGATAACTAAATTATAAATCAAAGTATAGACCTGGGATCAAGTCATCAAAATTATTATTTTTTTTTTTTTTGTTTTTAATTATTAATTGTTTCAAGTTTGTCCATAATTGGTTCTGTGGAAGAACGTTGAAAAAATGCATATTACTGAATCAAAGACGTGAGTCTGAACAGAACTAAATTTTTTCAAGAATGAAATAAGAAATAATATTTATGACCTTTAGGGTGGTATTCACCAACATGGATATATCCGTCGGATATATTTTAGTCGGATACAATTTCAGCTTATTATTCATCAACCTAGATAAAATTTGTTTTCGAACTTCGTTTTCGGGTCGAACATGTGTGTCAAACATGTCAGCTTATTGTATTTTTATATTACAAAATGAAAAAAAGGTTATGTGATGTGATAATTATATGCAAAGATGATAATACAGTGTAATTACATTATCTTTATTTGTACTGTTGCTGTTAATAACAAGGTTATGTTCGAACGATATTTATAATACCACTCTGAGGTTGTCTTAAAAATATCCGAGTAGTGTTTTATCCAGGCTGATGAATACACTTTATCTCAGATAAAAGATAATCTATGTTGGTGATTGCCAGCCTTAATGATTTCGGTAATAAAAAATTACATCATCAAATTATCGCCTTTTCTTAAGAGGGATCATAGATTAGTTAAATTGAAATCATCAGCATATGGAGGCAAGCAGAGTCAATGGATCTTTCCATAGCAGATTTCGAAGAGCAAAGCGAAGAAATTTTTTTTGAACTGTTTCGATGCGATTGCTATGAACCTCATTTTGAGGAAACCATACCTGGCTAGCATATTCAAGTTTTGGACAAATAAGACAGGTGAGGTGAACAGGGATTTAAAAACATAAGGATATTCAAATTCCTTGGACAAATTTTTTATGAATCCCAACAAGGATATATGTATTAATGCTGTAATATTTTATGTAGCATATATTACAATTTTTTTTTTTTTTTGTTTTTGGAAAATACATGTTTTAGCAAAAATATCAAATCAAAAGGGTTAACTAAAAATTCATAAAAATTTCAATTTTAATGTCACATAATATTATTGAATTCAACATAATACAAACAAGAGACCGACTATTATACCATTATGCCTATCAAAAAATTGAAATCTTATGCATTTAAATGAGTTGTTTTTCTTGAATTAAAGTATATGATATAGGATGGTTTCATTTAGTATAATCTATAATCAGAAATAATCCAATATCCTCGTATATAATGAATATTTTTAAATAAATTGTTTTTCAGAATAATTTTTTAAAGGAAAAAATTGAAAAATTTAGGTTACGGATCCAATCGCTAACAATCGAATTTTAAAAACTATAAATTTTAGCCCAAAAAAAAAAAAAAAAACAAAAAAGTAAAAAATGTTGTATACAGAGCCTATATAATAGCTAACATAAACATATAAATATAAATACCTACATAAAAGTATATAGTACATATATTTAATACAATATAGAAATTTTATTTTATACATATTGACTACATGTAATGTAGACCAATATAAATAAAAATACATTTATATTAATGGATACTTATATAGAAATACATACACAGGCGTGAAAAAATTATGGGACATGAGTAATTTTTCACGAATAAAAAACGTATGTAGGTAAGCTTACTGACATAAACATACGATATTTAACGATTTACCACACATAAAAATGGAAAACGTAACTGTTCTCATGTGAATCTCCATAAAGTCCGGACTTAAATCAAATTGAATATTTTTTGTCATATTTAGAAAAAGAGAATTTGAAAAAAAATGTTACCAAAAGTCAGTTATGCTGATTCTATACATTCAATGCAGTAGACTTGGTAGTTACTTTTACATGTTAAGCATGTTATGAAGTCGAAAGTCGAAGTTCAAGTTGAAGTCATTGCATTGAATGTAGAAGCGGCATTATGTTAAGTTAAAAAAATTATTAAAAAGAAAAATCGAATAAATTTTCTACAAGATTTTATTAAGAATCCTATGAAGTCAATGACACAACAATTTGAGAATGTCCTATAGACGTAAAAGTTGTCAAATAAAATATTATTGAATTCATTTTTTCATATAAATTTCAATAATTTTTTGCACTGAGTATGTCCCAATGATTTATTCACAGTAGTAGTATATTTGATATAATTTTCGTTTTTGAATAACGGAATTAAAAATATTTCTATCTTTTGTTGTATTCTATATTATTGTTTGAATTGAATAAATTATTTTGTTAAAAAAAATTGTAGTTTTGTTTTCATAATATGTATACGTTTTAAAGTACATATACACATTTATGTACTTTATTTCGAAAAATAATGTTTGCCCCATAATTTTTTCACGCCACTGTACATACAATATAATTATTAATGTTCTATGATAATGTTATATAAATGAACTATATAAATTTAAATTTCTCCCTTGCCTTATTCTTAAATGCATGCATAAAATATATGTGCATACATATATTCGTATATGTATGTATTAAAAGTTCTGTAAGTCAATGTGTTATTTATGAGTTTCAAATTGACTTTGTTTTTTTTTATTATTATTGTTTTGTTTTATTTACATTTTAATTCATTTATTTCATTGCGATTTGAAAAAAATAAAAAACAAAATAACATGGTATTATGTATAATTATACAGATTCATTCATTCATTCATTCATTCATTCATATGTATAATTTGAAATATTCAAATAATTTTATAATAGCATATACGAGGGCAGATTGATAAGTCGGTTAAAAATGAATGAATCGGTAATACTAGTATACAAGTTATAACAAGTTTGGACAGATTATTATTTTCAGGATATACACACGAAATTTCATACTGATATTTGAATTAGTATTGCTTTGGCTGGCAGTCATTTAGACTGGACAAGGCATTCTTTCCCTGTTAAAATAGAAAAAAATTGAATTTAAATTCCTGATAAAACATTACTTTTTACGCAGAAAAACTATTACGGAAATGAAAAAATCTGTTGATAAGTATTATGGTGAATCTTCTCTGTCACTTAAGATGATTCACAAGTGGTTTACTAAGTTTTGTTGTGGTAGAAGAACAAACACGGAAGACGCTCCTCGCTTCGGACGTCCAATTGAGGTAACCCCATCACAAATAATCACGAAAATCCACGATATCGTATTAGGAGATCGACGGATGAAGTTGAAAGGGATAATAAACACTGTAAACATCTCGTATAAACGAGATTCCAACATATTGCATAAACATTTGCATATGAAAAAGCTTTCGGCAAGATGGGTGGCCGCGTTTATTGACAATATTGACCCAAAACGTGAAAGAGTGACACTTTCCATTGTAACGGCCAATCTGGTGGAATTACGCTAAGAAATGCTTCGCCATCCCCCATATTCTCCGGACTTGGCTCCCAGTGATTTCTTCCTTTTTCCAAACATGAAAAAATGATTTAAAGATTATCTTCGAAACTAAATCGTATTTTGAGGGCATGGGAAAAGATAACTACAAAGAGGGGATCAAAAAACTCCAGCATCGTCTAACCATGTGTATAGCTCTAAAAGGAGATTACGTTGCAAAATAAATGACATCCATTTGAAAATAATAGCTCTTTGTTTCATTTTTACCAGACTTATCAATCCACCCTCGTATATATAATATTTTATGTATATATCGGGTGATCATTAAATTACTCTATAACATATATAGGTAATGTATTGTAAACATCATAGAAGATAAGTATATGTTTTTTTTTCTCGTTTAAATTCCCTCTAAAATTAACATTTATGTTTGATAAATCAAAAAGGAATTCAATCTAATAATATTTAATTATGTAAAAATTTTGCAAAATAGATAATTTAGAGCATTTTCATATTGTAAATTATGAATGATCACCAAAATCATACGATAGATAATATTGATTAAATAATAAGAACAGAATTATATGAAAATATGATCAAAAATTAGTGTTGTATTAATCCAAAGAAATCATTCATTAATAATATTAATTAAAATAAACAAAAAATTATATATTAAATAAGTATCATATATTAGTCTTATTTGTAACTGGGTTTGAGCGCCCTTTATTTTATGTATGATATATATAATAATTTTACAGTCACGATCAATTCAATGCAATAAAAAGTTATTATTTAATTATTTTTTGCTATCTTAGATTAATTAGAGATTTATCATCGCATATAATTCTTGGTTGCCGAGATCATTCTAAGTCACTATTTATATTTTTAAAATGCATCCCTTCTCCCACACATATACATATGTATGTACATTTATGTAGGTGTATGGAATACATTAGCTGAAATGAATGAATAAACTGAGCAACGCTAAAAATATAATTCAGAATATAAATAACATCAGAAATGACATGTTCGTCTATTTCGTAACAGAAAAACTAACAGAAATAAGATTCAGATATGGTACGATCATACTATAAGAAGAAAATCAGAGCAGCAGATACATTATGTACATATAATGGTAAATAAATCATCGTCATTCTGTGAAAAGTCACTAAACCCATTTTTGCTGAAAATTGCTAAGTACACATATCACTATAAGTTTTTACTGCTAACAAATGTATACTAAAAATGGATTTAGGTATTTTCACATTCTCAGTAAATCTTAAGCCTTATATTATAGGAGGACATATAGAGAGTTTTCACAGATTAAAATATTACTCTTCATATTATATTATTTCATATTTATAGAAATCATTTTCAGTAAAAATTGACGTAGTGACTTTTCACAGAACGACGACAACAAAATATAATAAAATAAAATGATTTATATGTATATGTACCTACATGAATTCAAATAAATACGAGTACGTTATAATATTATGTATATGTACACTTTAGATTAGACGTTCATTTGATTTTATTATTTTTGTTGTTTCTATCTAGTTATATTTGACCGTAACTGTTATAAGTATAAATTCTTATTCTTATAATATTACAATAATTTTACAAAAATATATAAAAAAGAAAAAAAAAAAAATTAAGACTTCTAACGACACGCTCGATTAGTGTATGCCTAGATACGTACATATTTGTATATATATACATATACATATATAGTACATATACGTATATAATATAAATGTAGTAATGTATGTATATATAGATTTAATATACCTACCAATATTTATATAAATGTATATGTATATGTATATGAAAAATATTATTTAGAACGTCGTATAGTATTATGATATTATAATATTATGTACATATACATATATATAAATATATGTATGTATATAATAAAAAACAAAGTTAAAATATCTATAATATATAAATATAAATATATTGGATATCAATAATATCGTGTCATAAAATAAAATTCTCATAATAACAATAAAATACCCGAATATACAACATTCATTTATTACATATATCTATTTTATAATAATATAATACATATTATATGTATGTACGAGTATTTTACATTTATATATATAAAAATATATATTAGTAGACTAAAAGTTTGCTTTTTTTTTGTTTTGTTTTTGTTCTTTATTATGTATTTACATCCATATGTATGTACATATGTAATATACATATTCCATGGCAATGTCCTGAAAAAAGGAAAAAAATATATATACATATATGTATATGAAAATATTTGTAATATGTACATACATATATGTATTTACATATATACACTCAAATTATTTATATACATATACTACATAATATGTATAATATGTACACGTTACAAATATAATATGTATATGTAATGTACATATATATGTATACGCATAGCCATGGTATTATAATGAATATTTTATATAATACCTATCCTTTCGTTTACAATAATTCATTTATATATAAAATGTATATTTTATATTTATACATGTGTATGTGTGTGTTTATGTGATTACGATAAGTACATATATACATTAAAATGTATATAATATGATATAGATAATGTATGTACATATATTATATTTAACCAAAAAGTATAATATTGAAAATATTATACCAACATAGTATAATATGTATACATATACCAGAAATAATGAGGGTATTCATTTCAAATCTTGTATATATACTTATATAGGGTAAATTGGACATATTTTTACGAGACATTGTAACATTTTTTCCTTTAAGACTGCGGTAGTCAGTTCCTGTGAAATTTTTCGCTTACAATTGCATATATACGAGTATATACACGACGCAAAAAAATTTTTGGAAAGAAACGTGTGTAGAATACGTAGAATTTTGAAATTTGTTGCAAAAAATCGTATAGGAGACTATGAAATTAAATGAAGTAAAAATAAATAAATAAATGTTTATTTGTCAAAATATTTTGAGCTGTTAATATTTCGTTTATCTTTTTGGCTGGTACTCACATCGAAAGCTAAATTTTTTTCCATATAAAACCTATGTAAAAAAAAATGTCGCTAAATTGTTAGCTAAATTCGTTTTCTGGTACTCACTTCTAAACTAAATTATCACATTGGAACTTAATAGTGGAGAGTTGTTGAATTCATTTTTCATAATCATTTTATATGGTCGAGCATATGAAAAATGAGTTCTACAACTCTCCACTATTAAGTTCCACAGTTATAATTTAGTTTAGAAGTGAGTAACAAAAAACGAAATTTGAAACTAAAAATATATTTCTCCATAGGTTTTATATGGAGAAAAATTTAGCTTTCGATGTGATTACCAGCAGCCATTACTTTGAGAATTACGAGCTCTGCATAAATTAATTAAAAGTCTAAACTAACGACTAAAAAGTCTCGTTAATTTATGCAGAGCTCGTAATTCTCAAAGTAATATGGCTGGTAATCATCGAATACTAAACATAGAATACTAAATTTTTCTCCATATAAAACCTAATGTAAAAAAAATGTCGCTAGATACTTTTTAGTCGTTAGTTTAGTTCAAGCTCATAAATTGAATTTTATTTATGTAAATCAATGTTTGATATAGCTTGTCATATTTTGCTCTTTTTCAGAAGATTTGATTAAGTTTATGTGATAAAATATGAATATTTTTTTTTTTTTTTTTTAGTTACAATTATGATTAGTATTTTATGCGAGATGTTTTTCATATGTCATTTTAATTTACGCGCTCGTAAAATTATAATGTGTTACATACGTATAGGTTCACGATTTGAAATGAATACCCTTAATATATTTGTGTACGTATATGTACATATATACAACGTAGTATATATCATCTAATATACTTTTATTTTTTGTTAAACAAAATTATTTTTTAGTTTATAATAAATATCTTTGATAGTAAACACGTGAAATATTAAGAAACATTCAAAATAATAATAATAATAAAAATAATAACAATAATAAATAAATAACAAAGAAAAAACAAATTCCAATTTTATTAGATTTTATTATATTTTGTTTTGTTTTTCGTTTTTATTTTGTATCATTATGATTTTTCTCTGTTGTTATAGGTACATTTGACTAAGTATATTATATACAATTATTTTTTGGTAATTTTTTTTTTTCTTTTACTATTATAATTTCGTTATTTTTTCTTATCATATTTTATTTTACGTTTTTTTTTTCTTTTTTAATTTAATACAAATACAAAAAATAAATGTTTCATGTTTTTGATATTATATATATACATATAAAAATACGAGTAAAATATACATAGATATAAAATAAGTAATAATAAAAATATATATTTTTCGCGAATATTATTGTATACACACATAAATGTATATACGAGTATTATACATATTTATGTACATACATAAATAAATGTAATCATAATTTGTGTAACTGATATTTATAATATTATGCAAATAATATTCAAATGTATACATAAAAATATTATGTTATGCTTGCATACATAAACACTCAGCGACACAACAAAAAAGAATTACAAATTTTTGTTTTATTGAAAAAAAAAACAACCAACCTGTAATTGGATTTTTCCTAAATTATCTAAAGAACAAAAAAGTTATAGCTTCCATTTATTGTTTTTTTTTTTTTGTTCCAAAATGAACAAAATTTTTTTTATAAGTATATACCAGAAGGTATCATACATTTTGTATTATTAGCATTGTTAATTAATTATATACCGCGCTAAGTAAAAAGTGAAAATATTTGTTGTTCAGTGTTTTACCTATATGTAAATATGAAAATGAAAAATTATTATATTTTATAGAAAATACCATATAAAACTGTCAGATATCATATAAGTGTTAAATTCGGAAGATGCTACATATTAATTCTCGTGTTTTTTTTTTTTGTTTTTTACTTTTTCGAAATTTTAATTTTTATAAAATAATTTTTATATCCGATTCGATTGGAAAATAAACAGAATTGTATAATTTAACTGTTGCGCATATTTATTCATAATATGTTTATTTTAAAAATGTGTACAGCTATTGTAGATAAAAACAAATCAATTAATTTCATTTAATATTATAACATGTTGATAGGAGTTTGAATAGCTCGATAGTTGTGGTGTTAGTCTGGTACTCTTGAGGTACCGACTACCGAGTTTGAATTCTAGCCACTCTCGCTCGCAAGTCGATCTTGCTTAATTCAAATCAGCAATGTATACGTCAGTAGGTAACTGATTAGATATTGATAATATTCTGGATGATAGCTAATAGCTGTTTTTCTTTGGTCACATCACAATTATCTGTTAATTCTCAGTTCTCAATTGAGCAATGCATTTCTTTGGTCTGTGTTTTTTCTATTCTGTTATAGATGGCAGCAGCAACGAAGTGAGATTTATGTAATCCATCTGAGAAAAAATATTTTTGCTCAATTGATGTGAGCAACTGAGAATCAAAAAAAATACACAATTTTGACAATCTTCGTGTTCATACTTCGTAAATTTTTGGATATAGTTTATTTGTAATAAATAATTTGTAAAAATTAATTTGTAAAAATAAATATTTTTTTAATTATTTCTTTTCAAAATGACAATCAACTGAGAATAAAAGTTTCAGTCCGTTTCATTCAGTTTGTTTGCTCAGTTAGTAACAAGAAGAAGATAACTGATCTAAATGAGATGTCAAACTGAGAATTATCAGATAATTGTGTCTAAAGAAAAACAGCTATTATAATACTTGACAAAAAATTACTGATCGGCGGTACCATATGGACTGCTGATAGTATTCGTGTGCACTTAATATTACATACATATGGTACACTGTATATAATGTGTGTACGTATACATATTATGTATATTTAAAAAAAAAAACTAATATGTTGATGAACACGAAATGTTTTCGTAAATAAAATTACTTGTATGTATATTATTTTTTTGTCGCTGAGTGTATATATTCATACATTTATAATTTATATAAAAATATTGCATTAAAATTGATTGATTTGTGAAAAATTTGAATTTTTTTTTTTTTTTTTATATTCTTATGTTTATTTCAATAAGTTATAATATTTCGTTCTCATGAATTTTTTTTTACAGCTTTTATTTACATTTTATATACATACATACATATATACGTACAATTTTCGTATATATAATGGTATTTTATTTTATTATTTTTATTTTATTTCCAAATATTTTTCTCAACTACTTATATTCATGACTATTATTTATGTACATACATACTTATAAATACAGTATTTTATATATGTGTAGAATCTATGTACAATTAAAATAGAAAACAAAAAATTTATATACTTGTATCCTTATACATAATAATAAATATTATTATACATATGTATATATACAATGCTTACAAAAATTATTTGTGCATAGCAAAGATGTTATCCTTTTTTTCCTGTTCCTACACTATTTTGTACAATACAGTGGAACTTGTTTAATTCGAACGTCTATAATTCGAATTTACCGATAATTCGAACATTCGTCACGGTCCCTTGAAATATATGTACTAAAAAATGTTAAAATTTCTCTAATAATTCGAATTTTTTTTTTTTTTTTTTTTTTGATAATTCGAACTTTATGACCAACAACTCATTATGAAAAAAAATAATCCCTGAGAAAAAAAATTATTACCAATCAAGATTACTCAATAAACAATCATAGCGAGTACATACACCCCCTTTATCTTTTATGAACAATGCGCGCCCTCGCAGGTAGAAATTTAAAGAAATTTAAAATTTTTTATCACAGTTTTCTTTTCTTTTTTATTGAGATCTATTCATATTAAAATCTATTGATGCATAATCTTCTTTATTTAAAAAACCATACCTACACAATTATGTACTGTCTTATACAGTAGACAGTCCTAAGTCTGTTAAAATGGGAAAGGAGATAGATGATTTTTTCATATACCAAAAAGAATTGTATTTTTTTTTTCGGTCCGGTCGAGTTCGAATTAAACAAATTCCACTGTATATGTAGTTTTTTTTTTGATTGAGGACTTGATATAAAATGGTATTTTTGTGAACATTACACTTTTTAGCTAAGTTTTTACATATAGGAATATCCTTGTTATACTATATATTACTACAACAACAAGAGTAGCTCTGTTTTCACTTTTTCGTCGTTTTTTTACTTTTAATAACTCACTTAACGTACCTTCAAAATCAAAACAAAATGAATAATTTTCATTTTAGTAAATCATATTATTGATAAAAATCAATAAATCGATAAGTCCCGTTAGTCCTTAGAATATTTATATGCAGGAGTACAAATAATTTATGTAATAAATGTTCATGCACAAATAATTTTTTTAACCACTGTATATTCATATATATATACATACTTGTATATATGTATGTATGTATGCATAAATATATATATAATGTAAATATCAATTTATAATTTTCATATGCAAATATATTTTTTTTTGTCAAAAAAAAAATAAATAAAGAAATAAATAACATTACATGATAATAATAATGACAGTATTGAATAATAAATATAGTATGTATACATAAATATACACAAAAATAAAAATCGAAAAAGGATATCAATCAAATTTAATAATATTTGTATACATATACTCGTATTTAGAAATGAAAAATAAAATTCATTTTAACTGTTTTTCTTTTTTCTTTTTTGATTCCTGTTCTCATTATATTGTTGGTAATTATTAAGTAATAGTATGTATATATACTAATAATTATATTATTTTGTATTATATGGATTATATTCGTATGTAATATGTTTGTTCTTATGCTTAATTTTTTTTTTTTTATTACACAATTTTTATAATAAAAAAGAATGAAATTTTCAAATTTTCAATCATTCATAAATCATTACGATTACGGGATGCATTCAAAACATCAGTGTAGTACTATAGTACCAAAATAAATATAGAATTTTAATTGAAAACTGCCAGTATTAATACATACATATAAATATCTATAGTATATAATAATACATACATATAAGGTGAATAAAATAAATTTTAAAAAAATAAATAAATAAATAAATAAAATTATAAATTTAATCATATTAATATTATAGAATTATTATACTTTTCATTTATTTTTATTTTTATTTTTATTATTTTTTTGATTTTAAGTTGATTATTAAAACAAACACATTATATTCTTATAATATGTATATATGCATATACAACATATGTACATATGTACATTATATCTATGTACTTATACATATATGAAATTATCTACTATAAAATTTTAATGTGGAACATGTGTTGTTATATTTTTATTATGCATGATAACATACTTATATGTATATTATAATGTAAGTATAATAAACGGTTTTCCAAAAAGAATGTCAGAACTTTCAAATTTTACAACGGCAACACTGATTGAAAGATCAAAGCCAGACTTTGATAGTTGTGCTCAATAGAGTCAGGCAAGTCATCATGGAAAGATATATGAATTAAAAACATGTAAAAATTATTCGAATTTACAATTAAAATTCGTGTTCAGTTCGACAGACGTTTCGTTTCGTTTCGGAAAAAAATCATCTTTTCGGATGAAGCGCATTTCTGGCTCAATGGATTAGTGAACAAACAAAATTGCCTGATTTGCGGTGTTAAAAATCCTCAAGTGATTCAAGATTTGTCTCTTCATTCCTAGAAAATCACAGTTTGGTGCGGTCTTTGCGGGCTGAAGGCGTTATCGGCCCATATTTTTTGAAGACGAACAAAAGGAAATCATATTACTGTTAATATCCAACGTTACAGGAATGTGATAATTCAATAATTCTGACCTAAACTGGAAGATAATGACATAAATAATGTCGCAACTTGTCACACATCTTAACAAACAATTGATTTACTGCAATAAAAATTGCCTGGGTGAGTTATTTCCAAAATTAGTAATGTCAACTGACTACCAAAATCATGCGATCTGACACCCTTTGAATTTTTCTTATGGGGTTATGTGAAATCTCTGATCTATACGAGAATACGCCATAAACACAACGCAACACATTGAATATTTGTCAAGCAATATGTGTGAAAAATTACTTAAAAATTGGGTCAAAAGAATACATTCAAGTAAACAAAGCCGAGGTGGACATTTAATTGATATTATTATCAAAACATAATGTAATCCATTATTCTTTAAAATAAAATAAAAATGAGTTGATTTTCACTGCCAGTTATCACTGTGTTTTTTTTTTTTTAAAGTTCTGACGTTCCTTTTAGAAAACCCTTTATATGTACATATATGTATATATGTATTTACAATACATTTATATTAATATTTGTACATATACATAATATGTATGTAGTATGTATTTATGTTCATATTTATATCGTGTTATACAGATGATATGTGCAAATCAAGTAATATAATTATAATTTATTTAGATTTTAACTTTTTATTATAATTATTAGTTTTATAGTAAGAGTATATATAATATGTATATAAGATAATAATAAAAACTAAAAAAAACAAATAATTTTTATATATAAGTGTATATGTATTTATATAAAAACTAATATAAAAAAATGTGAAGAAAAAAAAAAAATAAAATTTTAGTACATATATATAACTCGTGTAAACAATTAAATGAATTTTATTTTTTTATTTTTTTTATACTGTACGTATGTATGTATATGTATGTAGTTGAGAAATGAAAGAATTTGAAATAGAACAACAACAACAACGAAAAAAAAGTTTTACGAGTATATTTCAAATTTGTTAAAAAATACATGTGTATACATTATAAATAAACACTATTAATTTATTTATACTTATGTATATACTCTTTTTATATGGATACATATATTTACATACATAGTATGTAGGTAGGTATAACATATGCATATGTATGTACACCTAAACCTCTTTTAACGCGATAGATACGTTCCTAAAAATTACGCGTAAAAAAAAACTACTGACTCCATACAAATTTGTTCCAAATCTGAAATATAAGCAATATAAATATAAAGAAAAAACAAACATTAAATTCATTAAAATGAAAAGATTTTTATTTACATTCCACAGGAACATAATATAAAAAAACATATATTTATTTCGGTTATTTGTTAAAAGATTCCATATAAAAAAAATTGTTTTATTGACTATCAGTTCCACATAATGAATGCAGAAGCTTTCATTTTCGTTAGACTATTGTTGTAGCACTTTGAGGCATGAACTCAGTTATTGATCGCTGATCCTTTAGTTAATTCGCGATATATTTCACTGTATGAAGTCATTAAACCTTTGAGATCACGTGAAAACTTTCCAGCTGCATCAGGATCATGTCGGGTAAAATAGTTTTCTAAATTATTATTAGCCAGTTTCAGTCCCTCTTTAATTATATATAAAAAAATTTCACTGTTTTATCTATACTCAAACACCAAATTGAAATTGCTAAGTACTGCTTCTATATATGCACTTCTGATTGAACAAAACTCCTGTGTAAAACATTATCGCTAAAATGATATGCACATACATGTACAATAGAAAAAAGTGAATCAAGTAGCATAGTTTTGAATGATTAAAGCATATATAGGTATTCTTTTATTTTGAATCGCGTAAAAGTGAATAAAAATCGCGTATAAAAAAAGAATTTTTTTATAAATTCAAATTCGCGTAAAAAGAGATTTAAGTGTATATCATTAAATTACCTTTAATTTTTTGATTTTCTAATAATCATAATCATATAATGTATATAGTATATGTAATATGTATGCATATATTATAGGTATGCACATATACACATATATTACGTATACATATACTTGTCATATGATACATTCATACATACATATAAAAATACATAGATAAAAACATATACATATGTACATACATAAATATATATATATGCATAATATACACATGCATTCATAATAGATAGATTATTTATAAAAATAAAATATTGAAAAATTTTATATTTGCGTGGATAAAACAATTATTGATATACATATGGTACGTATGTATATACTTAATTCATTTTTATTTTTTATTGTACATACATATATTTATGTATATAATACGTTTACAAATTACATACGAGGGCAAGTCAAAAATTTTTGCAAATTAATATATGTATATATTTTTGGGAATTTCCCCGAAACTGTTTTATATTGCCGATAGATCGGACTCTTGAAGATATTACATATATAAAAGAGGTTTGAAATTAATATTTTGTTTTGTTATCTAATAATTTTGTGATAGTTGTTTATAAGGAAAGTGCGATCTCGCAGTGAAAGTGAAAATGAATGAATGAAAACGATGAAGAACTGAAGGTAGCCATAAATGTGTACTTTGACGATCAATATCAAAGTTTCCTTTTTTAAAATGATTAGAATTACGTACTTCCAATTCCAGAGCATTGTAAAAAATGCATTAGTAATAAAGGTAGATTATATTGAAAAATAAATCTAACAAGTTTCATTTATCCCTTCAAAAATATATGTATACGATTTCGCAAAATATTTTTGACCTGCCCTCGTACTATATGTGCATGTATATTTTTCGTTATTTTTGAATAATTTTTCTACATCATGAATATATATGTAATGTATGTATACTGTATATATATATACATTATGTATAAGTGGTATAAGGGAAAGTTCTGTCGTTTTTGAACACATTCAATTTTACGTGTTGTCAATCCTTATAGCAAGAATTATTCTGATCCGACTAAAAATCGGTTTAAACATTTTAGATTAGTATATAATTGATGGTTTATAGATATACACATTTTTTTCGTATTTAAGTCAGGTTTTTTAAACTTGTAAAACTGTCAATATGAAGTGAAGAAAAAAATTTCACCTAAGATATTGCATGTTGTATGAGTTCCAAAAAGCAAATAACGTAATGGAAGCGAATATGAATAAAGATGGTTTGATAAATTTCGTTCAGGTTATTCTCCTTTGAAACATGAACCCGCACATAACGAAGACCATCATCATATTATGTCAATGACGAAATGCTATACGCAGTATGATCAGGAAAAATCCCACGTTAACTTTTACAGCCACAGAAATGAGTTTCAAGCTTAGAATTCAACCAGATTACTGCTTTAGATCACATTAAAAGGATAGATTTTAAAGTGTAAAAGCACTTTTTTTTGTTGTTTTTTTTTTTTTAGACGACAGTACTTTCCCTTACACTTAATACATATCTCCATATAAATATTGAGATTTACATATATTATCCTTTTTTATTTATTGTCATACTACTATATAAATATTACAAATATCTAATATATTTTTTCTTATATGTGTTTCTCTGTTCTTTTCAGCATTATTATTGTTAAGTGCGGCGTACATACATAATATGTTATACATATACATACTCGTAGTACCTTATATCATATTTTTTTAGTACCTACATACATAATATTTGATTACTATTATTATCATTAGATATATTATATGTATATACATATATTTTGTTGTGTGTAATTTTTTTTTTTTTCTGTCACATTATTCTATTCTTATATGTATATTCTCTTTTAATATCGCACTATGTATACATATGTACGTATATAAAATGATTGATTAAAAATAAAAATATATTATATAAATATGTATGTAATATGAATAAATAAAAGTAATCAGTAAAAAAAATAAAAAAAAAAAAAAAATAAGGTGCAAATAAATTGAAATAAAACGAATAAAATTTATATAAAAATAAAAGAAATTTATGTGTATTCAATAAAAATAATACAAACATATGTATGTAATCGAAAACGAGTAATAATAAAAAAAAAAACAAAAAAAAAAAAACAAAAAAAAAAAACAAACTAATTTATTCTAATATTCATGTTACATATATGTATATGCATATAAAATGTCAACAATGTCATCATTCAGTAATCGAAGAAATATTTGGCTAAATCATCATCAGTATCCTTTAAGAAAGCAAAGATCATTACAAATTGAAGATAATAATTGTAATATTAATAATAAAAATAATAATAATAATGATAATAATGATAGTATACAATCAATAATTGGAACACATAAATTAAGAACATCATCAAAATCGTTTCATCATCATCATCAACAACAACTGCAACAACAATATAATAATCATAATAACTTACAGTATTCGCAATTACAACAAAATCATCAATTATTTTATAAAAATAATAATAATAATAATAATAATAATAATAATAATAACAGTAGCTCAATTAATAAAAATTTAAATAATAATAATAATAATAATAATAATAATTTTAAAAATAGAACAAATTATAAAAAATTTACAATTTTACAAAAGCAATTTTCACTTGATCAAGTATATACAAATTCAAGAATATATCGACATCAACAAATCACTCATAATCATAATAATATCGTTAATAATAATAATAATTATAATAATAATAATAATTATGATAATAGTGATATCATTAAAAAGAACGGTAATAATTTTTCAAATACTATAATAAATAAAAATTTTAATTTGAAAAAGAACAATAATAATTCATTAATTACAAATAATGTACAACAATCTAATACAAAATTAATTCGAATTAATTCATCATCAACAATTAATTTATCATCATCATCATCATCATTATTATTATTATCAAAATCTTCAAGAGTACAATCAATTAAAAATAAAAGATCGGCAATAATAAATAATTTAGAAAAAGGATACGAAGAAGATAACAATAAAAGTGGAGAGTAAGTATTTAAGAGACTCTTGATATACACTGAGAGATATGTACATACTTGACCGTATAATTTTTTTTTTGGTATATGTAGAATGATTTTGTAATAAATTTTGAATTATTATTATTTCCTTTTTAATTTTGTTCATTTTATTCATTTTGACAATTCAATTGAAAATATGTATGTATATGTACATAGCTATATGTTTCGTTTTCGTTGGCTCAAAAACATAAATGTTTAATTTTCATTTTATTTTATTAAAAAAAAATTGAAGAAAAAACAATTTTTTTATCACTATAAATAAAATGTGATAAGGGTATTCATTTTTTAGTGCAAAAATGTACTGAATAATATTGTAGTTTTGTATAGTTTATTGCAAATGATCTAATAAAATTACAAAAAAAATACATATGTTAAAGTTAAATAACAAATAAAACAACAAAATTAAAACAATAAAAATAAATAAATTAATTAATAAAATGTTTTCTTTATATACGCATACTATCATATAGTGTAGTGCATATAAAATATAATGGAACATTTTTCAATGCAACGCTATAAGTGAAATTGGAATTTATCTGTCTTTCGTTCCTTATTTTCTTACACGGCATTAGATGTATGCGTCACTTTCTAATTGAAATTGAAATTGCTAAAGTAAAGTGAAATTAGGTTCTATTCCTAATTTCAATTTCACTTAACAAAAGGTATAAATTTAATTACAAAAATGTTGTTAGAAAATTGATCAGCAGATGGAAATTTTCAAAAAATGCAAGAAGTTCCATAAAATTCCTTTAAATTCCTAATAAAAAATGGAGAAATTCAGTTGAGAATTTGAAAATTTGAATGTTATATGTCAATTTAAACAAAATTTTAATGCCAAATTTTCGAATTTCAAAATTAACTTAGCTTACAGTATGTTTTTTCATAAAATTTCACTTTCACTTAGTGTTGCATTGAAAATGTTCCTTAAGATTTTCAAATCAGTGCTGTTAATTTTTTTTTTTTTTTTTTTTTTTGGGTAACTTTGGTACACTTTTTGTCAGCCATTTTTTATCCAATTTTTATGAAATATGTTTTAAATTAAAGCTTAAAAGAAAATTAGTAGAATAAGTGGAACATATTTTTTTAAAAAGGTTTTAGTTTTTCTCGTACAGGACAATAAGAACGAAACTTTCTTTAAATTTCAAACATACGAGTACTTTGGTACACTTTTTCTCAGTATCTACAACATGTATTTTTCTAAAATTTTTATCATACATCATTCAAAAGGTTTTGAGTGAAATAAGCGGAGTACTTTAGTGATTTTTTTCCTTATTAGTCCTTTATAACACTTTGAAAAAATAAGAATTTTGTAAAAATATATATTATATACATATATATTTTAAATGTAATTTTTTATTGGTAGATGATTACATATCATACTGAAATTTGCATATAAGATAATTTGAATGTTCTTTATTTGATTTCGAACAAGAAAAATAAAAGTTTTTACATTATTTTAGAATTATTAATACATAACATAAAATTTATATTTTTCATAAAAATTTTGTCATAGATAATAAAAATAATTTGCATAACTTTTGGGTCAAGAAATATTAATTTTTCATTCATATTTTTATTCATTTTTATTTTGTATGTGAAAAAAAAATATTATATATGGATGTGTGATTGCTACATAAATGTATGTTCAATAATAGCAAAAAAAAAAAAAACAAAAAAATGTTTTCAATTGTTATAATACGATAACCGAAAAATACTACGATAATGTAACAACAGTAATGTTTGTTTTTTTTTTTTGTTTTTTTTGTCACAGCAATTATTAGATGGAAAAATTATCTTTATCTTTTGTTATTCATTTTATGAATTGGCCACAAATATCATGAGTTAATTAGAACTAATTTGGACATTTTTCTTTATACTCAAATCTTAAAATAAAATTGACTAACTTCAATAAAACACAAATATATGTATATTCAGTGACCTTAAAACCAATCATTGATCGTGTTACTGATGAACAAATCCATGTCAAAAAATGGTTATGCTATAATCGAATTATTGAAAAAAAAAAAAAAAAAAAAATACTAACATGAAAATAATGGAATAACTAACATAAAATTTTTTTCATATACAAAAATTTTATTCATTAATATTCAAAAAATATCTTATACTTTTTTTTTTATTTTCATTTATTGTAGGAGAGAGGATAGTAAACTGCTTCTCTCGTGCCCACAACACGACCCATCTTATACTTATTTCAAATTAAAAACATACATACATATACTCGTATATGTACCTCTGATTTGATCACCCTATATAAGTATGTATAATAATAATCATATTATTGACGTTAACATTTTTTTGCATATACATACATAATGTACATATATATACTTATATGTACTTATATGTAAGAATATAAACTCGTACTCGTACCATCATACAACTAGTTAAAAAAAATTTGTATATACTTAGGTACAAAAAAATCATTTTTTTCTTTTATTTCAGTATGAATGTAATAAAAAGGTACCAATCATCAAATACAAAATAAGTACATATGTATAATAATACATTATATTTGTATGTATGTAGATTTTTACTATAATTTTGGTAATGCTGTTGTTTGATGTTAGTTTTCGATAAATTGTGTTGTGATATACGAGCGTGATTAAAAAAAAATATTTATAAACTGAATAATATTAGTATATAAGGGTATATGAGGGTATATGTATTGATGGAGTGTATATCTACATATATTATTAGAATGTATATAATATATTACATATATGTATATGTAAATATAAATATAACATTATTATTTTTGTTATATAGGTAGTTACAAGACAAGTTACAGTCAACCCCGGCAACAATAATAACAAGAAATATAATATGTACATATATTTACATAAATTCAAAATACTTAGTTAATGTATAGTATATATACATTATACACAAAAATTGATTGATTAACAATTTAATTTGTAAAAGGATCTCATACTGTTGAGAGAAAAATGTCCTTGTACCTATAGATTTTTGGTAATTTGTTTTTTCTTTTCTTTGCTTTTGTTTTTTGTTGTTCAATGCCAATTGGCAATAAATAAATATACAATAGAAAATATTATATTAACATTATTATATAATGTGGCGATGAAAGAAAAAATTTTTTTTTTTTTTTTTGAATAAAAGAGCATAAATTTTAATAATACAACATATTATACATAATAATATACAGAATATTTTCAAACAATTCATTTACATTAGCTGTGTTCCTTTCACGTGAGCGAAGTACTTCTAAGCAATTATTTTAGCAATGACTCAAACTATTCAAAGAAACATAAATAAATTTGACAAGTGAAGCAAAAGATAACCTTAAAATTATTTTACTTTAAATTTGAAAAATTTATATAAAACACTCCATATTATGATATGTGTTTATACGAAGAAATCTAACCTAAACACAGTCAATTTCCATCTATTGGATAATGTGAAACTAAAAAGACATCTGGTAGAAAGAAATAACGTAACTATACTTACAAAGTATGAGTGAACTACTTTTGAAAAAATTTTTGAGCAGTTCACACATAAAAATTTAGTGAAGTATTAAACCAAACTGATTTTTAAGTACTTTGTACTTTGCTCACGTGACGTGAAAGGAACACAGACACAGCTATTATGTATAGCAATCCAATTTCAAATTAATATGCATAATAATAATATGTAATATAATGTAATTGCAAAAATATTTATTCATCATACACAAAATGACATTTATAAAGACTGTAATATAGTGTGATGATGAAGATATATGTATATGTATTAAATCGTGTGTAAATTCAAAAATTGCAAAATATAAATTTCTTAAAAACTTCATTATAAGATAAATTATTGAAATTTTGTATAAATTATTATATACGAGGGTAATTCAAAAAATTCCCGGAAAAATGAAATAATACACAAGTTGTTAATTTTTATGGATTTATTTTTCTATACGTATAAACCACCAAGTTTCATCACCGCAGTCACTATACCGGTGCGAAAAATTTTCAGGATTTGAATCGAACTTGTTCAACAGCTCTGTGAAAATTCGGCATGTCTTTCAATGTGTTCTTTGCGCAACGCTTTATACTAAGTTTTAAAAATACTTAATTTTTCAGATAGATATATGTATCATTTTAAATAAAAACAAATGAATTACTTACTTTTTTTATACACAACAGTTATGCTTTCAAAACATTCAAAATATAAACAAACTTCTTGACTGTTGGTCTGCTAGTTACTAATTTAGTAGTTAGGGAATTTTTTGAATTACCCTCGTACATAGTATAAGAGTTTTGAACGAATTTTAATGATTATTTTTTCGATGTTTTATGTGAGTTTCATTTACCTGCTATATATACATGCGTATATAAGTATGTTTTGTTCATCACTGTTTATGTACATATATACACTTTACATTTTTAGTGTATCATCAAATTTTATGAATTTTTTTTTTTTTTTTAATTTGTTTATAGGTATGAAGATATGTTGCTTATATTTGTAACAAAATTTAAATTATAATATATGTAAAACAATGTTTTGTTTCTTTTATTATATTAACAAGATGTAAAAAAAAAAAAATAAATTGTGTTAAAAATTGTTTACTTACTTTTTGAGTTACAATTTTTTTTTTTTTTCGTTACTAATTAATTATTATGTTTTTTTTTTGTTTGTAAATTTTTTTTTAAAGTTTTTTTATTTTTATTTAATATTTCATTTAAATGTAAAATATATTTTCATTGTAGATACTTATATTATGTATGAGCATATGATAATGTAAGTATAATTAATAAAAAATATTTATGCAAAAATGCTGATGCACTGATAATATATGTGTACTATAATTTGTTATGTTAATAATGTTCTATACAATATTTTCGTTATAATTAATATTTAAACTATGTATATAGTAGATAGATATGTAAATATATTTATCTGTTCACTTTGAATTGTAAAAATTAACTAAATACAACAATTGGTCAAATCAACTATTTATATATAGCATAATAACAATAAATTATACTTTTTATTATCATTCTTATAATTTAATTTGATATACATACATATATGTAGCTTAGTATGTATTTATAATACACATATTATGAGTATATATAAATATTGTTGCATGTATGTATTTATAATATAAATAAAAAATGATATAAATGTGCATATCGAACTATATAGGTACATATTATTATAATCATATTGTTTTAGAAAAGTATTTTGGATCAATCTTTCGAACGCATAAGTATATAAGTAGGTACTACGCGTATTATTGAATGATATTTCTGTCCTTTCATTCAATTATACATTATTTAAGTACAGTATCAACATTAATAAAATTAGAAACATATTTATTTTAAAATAAACACATTAGATATAAAAGACTTTGTATTTAAATATTCATTCTTTAATAAACCATGTAAGCGAAAAATTAAATAAACATATAGCTACATAAAGATAATAAAAATACAATTAAAATAAAATTAAGAAGGGTTCATTATCAAAATTTATTGCACATTTACAATATGTACATACATATGTAAATGATTATAGAAGTAGATATATATGTACATATTAAATTATAAATAATCTTAAAAAAAAAAAATATTATCACTTTACTTTTACATACATACACAATTATGCGCCTTATCTAAGTATGTATTTATACATTGGTTATTATGTATACAATGTACAATGTATATTACATACATATATATATTAGGCATAAATATTTAGTATACAATGTATCTCTATCTACATATTACAGAGAAATGTTTGCTTATCGTTTTATATGTTATGTTACATTATAAAATAAAATAATATTATTTAAAATGTAATAAATATGTAATAATAAAAATTATAAAATGATTTTTAATATTATAATTAAAATATTTTTAATTAAATATTTCAGTAAAAATGTAATTGAAAAAAATTTTAAAAGATCATCATCATCATCAAATCAGAAATTAGAAAAAGATGATCGTGTCAATTTAAATATATTCCTTGGAAATTCATTAATAAAGACATCGTTAAATGATAATGATGATAATATAGAAGAAAACGAAAATTTTGAAAATGATTCATCAGATAGTGATGATGGAGATTTAATGGTAAATATTAATATTTTTTCTACATATTTATATAATATGTTAATGTATTTTGCACAAACATCATAATACTTATTGGACTATATATATGTATGTATACATATATGTAATATACACATAATTCAAAAAGCGATTAAAACATTGAAAAAAGTGTATTCGTAATATTAATCAAAACTTTATTTTATTATTAAACCTTTGCAATGAAATCATATATCATTATCTATATATATGTAAATATACACATTATGTACATTACATTTATTTATAAAACTTAAATAATAGATGTTTTCGATTTGGCAATTTCAAGTACTTGCGAGTAGGAAAGGTAAATGTCTCTGCTAAACCATCTACTCGCACGCAACTACTCATGAAAAATTTTTCAAGTAGCTGGAAGTAGATGCAAGTACTTAGTTACGAATAATTTTTGTGTTGTTCGTTTTAACAATTTATCTTATAGACACATTTTAGTGCTCGCAAGTACTTGAATATTGCCAAATCGTAAGCACCTAATAAATTAAGAAAATTCTTTTATATACATATATAAATAAATATGTAATATAAATTTATATAAATATATATTTTAAGGGGATTCCTCTAAATTGGAACATATCTATGTATTTATCTTTTCCAATACAAAAATAGGAGTGTACATTTCAAATATTTATAAACTCTTGTGTTTATTATCTAATCGAAACTAAAGTAAATTTATAAATTTTAAAGAAATATTTATAATAATATCACGTATTATATAGATATCGTAATATAAATAGTGTTAAATATATCTTTAAATATTATATACATAATATCAGGGCCGGATTAACGTCTGTTGAGAATGGTAGTGGTAGGCAGAATGATGGTGGAGATCTACTACTAAAGGGTATTTTTAAAGTTTTGTTTTTAAAATTTACAACACTGTTTTTAGTGACAGTCAATGCGCCAATTTAACACTATTAAATTTGTCCCTCTGTATATTTTTCCATTTAATTATGATTGTACAAGTCATAGGCCAATATTTTCAAAAATGATACCGACCAGTACGTTACGGTAAATGAAAAACGTATAAGTCAATTTGCCACACAACATGCGAAACAATCAATTTATTAGAAAGCATTCAATGAGCGGATAATTTCACGAAATGGTACTGTACATTATTGGCCTCCACGATCGCGAGATATTACACCTATTTGACTTCGAAAATATATTTAAAAAGTCATATTTGTATACCAATGACGAACAATTTTCTTCCCAAATTCCAATAAAATCAATATATTGACCATAGCCTTTAAAAAAAACACCCTTTAGAATGCGACCTCAAAGATAGACGCGGCATTGCATATAAGTAATACCATAATACATAATACTTAAAATAATCAAATCAAAAAAAGCATATACCAGAGTGACTAATTCACATATAATTGTTTAAAAATCTGATTTGATTACTTGATTATATATTTTTTTTTTTTTTTTTGATAAACAGAAAATTATGCAATAATTTATTCACTATATCATATTAGTAGTGAACGAATCTTTCAAACATTTAAAATTTTATCGAGTTTCGTGAACATTTTGTTATCGAAATAATCAAAAATATAAAATAAAATATCACATGAATATTAGAAGAAAAATTATACGAAAACTATAAGAAAATTTAATAAACACATTTAGACAAAAATACTTGTGTATAAGTGTATATAAAACAAATACTTAGATATTTCAATTAAGGATGTCGTATGTAATTGAGTTGCTTCAGTCATCATATCGTACAAAAATTGTAATTTACATTTGATAATTTCAAAATTTATTAATCAAAGATCATAAATAAAAGTACAAATATTTCGATGTAGTATAAGGATATGTATTTATATACCTATATAGATACCTAATGAGCACAATATGAATTTGATCATTTTTATTTTCTTCATAGATCCAAAAAGAATCAAAATTATCTTTGGGACAAAATAAAATTCAAGTTAATGGAACAAATAATTCAAATTTACAAAATTCATCATCAAAAACGACACCATCATCAGTAACATCATCATCATCATCATCATCATCATCATCATTGACGGCAACAAATCGTATCGATCATCAAGAATCACAAGGGAATACGAATAGTAGTGGCATCGAAAAAATTAATACTAAAATAAATATTACATCGATAAATAATGCAGCTAATAATAATATAATTGATACTGTCGCCGTTTCATCAAATCAACAACAATCAGCAAATAATGTATTAATTAGTGCAGCGCCTTCATTAACGATTCAACGTCGAACACCATTAGTACGGACAATGTCCGCTCCAGTTCGTTCATTAAATGAAAATTCAAAAAATATTATTATAAATAAAAGAAAAACAAAACGTCGAAAATTTTTTGGTCGCAGTACAACGATTATTGATAATAATAACAATAATAATAAATCATCATCATCATCATCATCATCGTCATCATCATCATCATCATCGTCGTCGTCGTCGTCGTCGTCTTCGTCGTCATCAGCAATAACAACATCTGCAACAATTACGAATAATGTAAATCATCACAATCATAATCTAATTATTAATAATAATCGTAATAATAATGATAATAATTTTGTTGAAAATGATACAGAAAATTTAAATTTGAAAAGAACAAATAATAATAATAATAATAGAAAAACTATAAATAAAGTTAAAAATGCAATTGGCTGTGATGTTGTTACATTAGTTTCACTTATAAGTTCTGAAGGAAGTGATTCTGAGAAGGAAGAAATTACTCATCAAATATCTGTTATTGCTGCTGGTATTGCTGATACACAATCAAAGAGAGCACCATTTTTACGAAAAACTGGAAAATCAGGTAGGTAATAAAATTAAATTAAAAATATGTACTTGTAATAAATCCTTTTAAATATTTTTCAATTGCAATTAGAGATTTAATTGATTTAAAACCAAAAAAAAAAAAAAATTTAAGGAATAAGATAATTTACAGAATCATGAAATTTTTATTATTTTTTTTTTTTTTTCATATAAATATTTTATGCAGTTTCATTTCAAGACGACGACATATCTTTACTTAAAAATTCAACATCACATACATTACGAAGAGGATCTCTTGCACCTTTGGCAGCAAGATTACGTTCAAATCGTCCTCCTACAGCACCACCAGTACCTGTTTTTATATCTGAAACAAAGATCAGGTAATTATATATGATAAAAAGGAGATACACATAGAATTCATATATAAACATGTTCCATATTTGTTTTTTTTTTTTTTTTTTTTTTTTTTTTTTTTTTTTGTATAATTTCAGTCCACAAAATATTACAAAAAGTGAAATTAAAGAAAATATTTGGTATAATTCGAATATGAATGAAATAAATAATGATGAATCAATGTCTCTACCGCATTCACCGTTGTCATCATCGACACGACCATCATCATCATCATCTGATAATAAATTAAAAAATTCTGAAAGTGAATTAATGATAGATAGGACATTAACAGCAGGACAAGATGAAACTAAACCAATAGAATCAGAAACCACAACAGATATAAATTCAGCAGAAAATCAATATCCCGATTATGTAAGATCGTCAAAAGAGCGTGAATGCTGGAAACTTTACATGAAAATGACAACAAAAGGTGTTTCAGTAACATACGATACAATATTAAGAGGTATGTTAACACCAACTGAATTACGTTTAATTCAGAAACAACAAAAAGAATTTGAACTAATGAATAGAAAATCTGATGATATTGAAGATTTGGAAGAAGAAAATCTTGATCATCATAACAATAAGAAAAAATTACAAAGACAAGAAACTAAAGACAAAGAGATATTTATCGGTAAAAAAATTAATAATGTTGGAAACAGTAGTAATATTAAAAAATGAATAAAATTAAATTCCAAATTACTAAATAATAAAACAATACTAATTATATATAATATATACTGTTAATCTATCTATATACAAATATTATTGTTATCCCTTTATAAGATATATATTATTATACATTAAAAATTACATAATATAATATAAAGAATTTATTTTCAAAGTAAAACCTAATAATTTTAATCAATCTATAAAAATGCGCTAAATTGTTACAATTATTATGTATTGAATAAAAATGAAAAAAAAAAAAAAAATTGTTAAGCACTACAATAAATTTAATTTGGTAGAATGCAATTTGATTGTTTTGTTTATATTCTTGATTAATTACAGACCTGAATTTACGCATAGGTAAAATAGGTAGCTGCTTAGAGCGGCAAATTTTGGGGATCGATAAATTGATAAAAAATTATTAAAATTGTAGGAGATACTCGAGCGAATTTTGAAATATGTATATGATAAAAAAAAAGAGTACTAAAATCTATCAAAAAATAAAGAATAACAATATTTTATTATTAGGAAACTTTTCATTAACATAAATAGAGAAGGAAGACATTGAATTACTTGAAAAATATCGTTTCAGGGTAGAATGTAGAAACTTACAATGTCATTCTGGAAAATTTATCCTACGACAATTTAAAGCGAAAATATTCTGTTTACTTGCAGGACTATTAATGAGAAGTTTTCTGCTCTTATAGAAATTAAAACCTTGGATAAAAGAAAAATTCCCAGTAGAAGCAAGAAATTGAGAAACTATTATATTGTGAAGTGGAGAATTTTATGGATCGAATTTGAACTTTTATCATTCTTAGATTGTGAAGACATTATAATTTTGCTGTTAAAAAAGCAAGAAGAAATAAAAATGTTTATGTATTTTTTTTTTTTTAATATGTATAATTTGTTTAGGATGATACTTCTGATAATTTGTAATTAAATTAAAATGTCTATTATACCTATTCATTTGAAGTTTCAATTAAATATTTAAATATCAAAGTTAGGGGTTAGGGTGGAACATTCTAGTTTCTAGTGATTCCTAGAGTAGAGACGAGACGTCTAATTGAGAAATCGGCAACTGGAACTTATATACTCGTACATATTTCATTATTTACTTTATGTATATTTACATTATTTATACTATTATGTACATGTTTGTTGAATAATTGTAAATTTTATTCGAAATAATTATTTTTAAATTAACAAATAATATGTATACGTATATACATACATACCTATATTCATACATTCACATTCACACTACTTACATTATATGAAAAATATGTATAGTAGATAATAGTTTCAGTTTCAGATTTATAAAATTACAAATTTTTGATAATTCCACAGAAAATATAGCAGCTATTCTTTTATATAATATTTAGTATTATGATGTATCATATATGATATAAATCAGTTTGTTTTATTAATACCTAGTTTTTATGACAAAAATTGAACAAATGAATATTTTTTTACAACAGTTTACAAAATAGAAAATATTTAAATTATACAAAAATTAGACAAATACAAAAATATGAAATAAAATTGTTATAATTATTAGAATAGAATAAAACAAACAAAAAATTTTTCAACCCGACAATTTTATGGTTAATCTTAATCATATCATTATGCATATGCATATCATATTATGCTGCCCAGATACGATCCAATTTAAAAAATTACAACAGTACAACATAACATATTAAATTTTTGCTGTGGTGGCTGTGGTTATGTTAGTTGACTATTGAAATTTTGTTGACTTTAGAGCTAGTTTTTGAATTGAAAGTGTTTAATTACTATTACCATTGTAGTTAAAAAGTATCAGCTGTCAAAATTGTATTATAATAAATCGACATGATCGCCGAAGATAATAAAAAATCAGCTGATTAACTATCAGTAAACATACTTTAGAATACGGTTAATTTTTTAACTGCCATAGTTAAAAATAAACCACACCTTTGCAGTTTCTGAACACATGAAAGTTATGTTGATAGTTTTTTTTTTTTTTTCTTTTTTTGAACGACGAAAAGTTACCATAACTATTGTAAAGTTTTGGAACAATTTTCCAGCCGTTAACTGAAATTACAATGGGAATAAAGGTTCGATTTGCATAATCAAGTTGTTTATACGTGTATAGGCAGCATTAGTCAAAACGTTATCAAATCATACCAAATTTTGAAAAAGAAATCTTATCATATATTTTATACTCTTTGTATTTTATAGAATGGAAATAATTTGAATTTACATTTAATAAAATATGTTAACACTGACAGTTTTATGTCAAATATAATATAAACAATAATAAAATTAACCCAGTCGATTCGGTCAAGAAATTTTTCCTGATTATTCTTATTATCATATCAAATATTCTGAAGAAGTACGAGAATATATTAAATTAAACAATCAATATAATAATTAAAATACAATATTAAAGACTTATTTTCGCTTAAACTGATGTTTGCTGTAATTCTTCTCTTTCGACTATATTTTTGTGTATTTCACTGAAAAAATAAATTATACTGAATTTTTTTTCAAAAATGAAAATACAAATACATATATATAATGTGAAAATGGGCTTTTATGTGTAATAATTATAGTGTAGTCGAATTGTCATTAACAAAGAAAATATAACCTAAAAAAATACGTGTTTGGTGATATAAATATTTTTTTTCTGATTTCAAATTATTGGGTTGTATCTGTTATTGGGTGTCAACATGTTGCATAGTTTTCATTTCAGACACGTTTTTAATTTCATGCAACTGACATTAGTCATCTGCCAATAACTCCACTGTTTGACTGTAACTAACATTACTTATGTATTTCTCGTTTTGCTTTAATTAAAATGTTTAGTGTAAAAGTAGAGTTAGTGTAAACTGTAAAGTATTTATCGTAATTCTCATACATTTCATTAAGAGAAAAGAAAGTTATTTTTTCAAGAATGAAAACTCATGAAAATAAAATGGAGCATCATCTGCTGCTACTGCTATGCATTTCTTTTCTTTTAAGTTCATTTTGAAGTACATATTATGTTTCCGTAAATATTTGCAGGTAAATATTTAGATACAGAATAAATTTGTTTTAATGGTAGCACCGAAACACAATTGTTTTGTTCTTTTTAATCTGGGGCGGGTTCACGTAAGGTGATTCACCATGAATTTCCGTTCACGTATGGTGAAAATCACCAAAAACTATCACTAAATGTTATCACTTTGAGGTGATAGCATTTGAGGTGTCACTTTTTCTAATTTTTACTATTATTCTTATTCTATCTAACCAAAAAATACTCATAATCACATACAATCAATTAGTGTTTGCTGTTGACGGTATATAATTTATTTAAATAATTTTTTAATTTAAAATATATTGTGTTATCTTTACAATGAAATTCTCCATAAATAATTGCAACTTACTGAACATCCGGTAATTCCAAGGGATTATTGCTATTTCGCACTTTTCTCCTAATTATTTGAGATTCATTTTCAGAATCTGAAATAAAAAATGCTATAGACGAAAACGTTATTGAATTTTCTTTATTAATTATTTTTATTCATAATTTAAATTTTTATTTGTTTTGATTGACGTTTGACAACTATAAATATACTCTGGAATTCGCCGCATTTCAAATTTCATCACTTTTTTGGTGATCACCTTACATGAACAATTACTTTTCGGTGATCACTTTTTAACTGTCATCAATCACCTTACGTGAATCCACCCCTGGATTCAAAGATAATACATACCTCTTTGCAAACTGCATTATCTTTCAAAATGTAATGTGATTATGTAAATGATGTAAAATATGTAAAATGTATATTGTTTAAATGTAGTAATGTGTATGTGTGCAATATTCTAGTTTACTTCTTTTTCTTTTCTTTTATATTTATTATTTTATATTTTATTATTTAGTACTTTGTGGTTTGTGTGTGTCGTTTTGGTGTTGAAATTTTTAATTTTGATATCAAATGAATTTCAATTGAATAAATTATTCTTCAGATTATAAATTAAAATTTATTTTTTTGTTTTGGATTTATTATTTTCATCTGTGATATATTTACATATAAATAAATTTCAAAATAATTTGAAATTAAAGTGTACATAAAAATTTAAGGTAAAATTTTTTCTTTATAGTATATTAACATGTAATATTTACATACATTCATATTTCATATACATTTGTCAAAGTTTTTTTTTTTTTTTTTTTTTTTTTCATAACATACATTTTAACAAAATTCCACGTATCTATTTACTCTTTTGTTCAAAAAAAGGTATAAAATAAAAAAAATTTCTTTATTATTCAATTTATACACAAAAACTGAAAATATTGAGAGTAAAAATTATAATAAATTTTTTAATTTTTAAGATTTTTACAGGAAATTACTTGAAATTTTTGAAGTTTCATAGAAATGGTAATGTAAAAATGTAATAAAATAAAAAAAAAATAAACATTGAAAAATTATTATTATAAAATATTTTGTAATAAATTTATATTGCTCATTATTGGATATCTTTTAATACCAAAAAAAAATCAGCAAAAACTATAAATATTTATATATGTATATAATTTTAAACAAAAACGTAAATACATTATATACCTACATTACATACATTATTATATAAAATTAATTTACATTATAGCTGCTTTCGATTTGGCAATTTCAAGTACATACTTCCGAGTACTAATGGCAAATTTCCAATGTATACGTTGAATGCGTTGTACGTTATTCTGAAATTTGTTGTGTTGTATGCGTTATGTGCGTTGAACTTTACTTGTTACAATGAATGCATTTATATTTGTAACACTGATAATTAATAAATTTATAATTGCTGTGTTTCTTTCACATGAGCAAAGTACAAAGTACTTAAAAATCAGTTTGGTTTAATACTTCACTAAATTTTAATGTGTGAACTGCTCAAACGATTTTTCAGAAGTAGTTCACTCACTTTGTAAGTAGTTACGTTATTTCTTTCCACCAGATGTCTTTTTAGTTTCACATTATCCAACAAATGGAAATTGAATGTTTAAGTTAGATTTCTTGGTATAAACAAATAACATATGGAGTGTTTTATATAAATTTTTCAAATTTAAAGTAAAATAATTTTAAGCTTTTTTTCTGCTTCACTTGTCGAATTTATTTGTGTTTCTTTGAAAAGTTTGAGTCATTGCTAAAATAATTGCTCGCAAGTACTTCGCACACTTGAAAGAAACACAGTATATATGTTTCGTACATTGCGTACGTTATATGCGTTACTCATTGAAACACAACACAAGAAAATATAGTTTCTATTTTTAAC
This sequence comes from Villa cingulata, assembly GCA_951394055.1. NCBI lineage: Eukaryota > Metazoa > Arthropoda > Insecta > Diptera > Bombyliidae > Villa > Villa cingulata. The sequence continues at coordinate 50,285,055 of OX596017.1, read as the reverse complement.
CTTCGCCCATAAATTTTGTATAGGCTAATCGTAATTTTATCGTAACTACTTGCGTGCGAGTAGATGGTTTAGCAGAGACATTTACCTTTCCTACTCGCAAGTACATACTTGAAATTGCCAAATCAAAAACACCTTATGTATACATATTAATTGAAAACTTAACTACATTATGTATGTATGTATATGTAGTACATATGTTATTGTATTGAAAATGTACAATTTATGAGATAATATAGCAACTGTTAGTTAATTAGGTATATCTATATAAGATACTATAAGATATACATAATGTAAGTATTATGTTCATTTCTTTTTTTTTTTAATTTCTCTTAAATAATTTTTTTTTTATATATATAAACACGTAAGTTCATTTATTTGCATATTTGAAATATGTATATATATAATAATTATAGTAATATGAATGTACATATGTAATAATAAATATGCAAAGTATATATGTACGTAAAAATATGAGTATAATTATTATACCCGCCGACTATTAATGCATCAAAATTAATTAAAAAAAAAAAAAATGATTTTTTTTATATACATACTTATGTACATATGTACACACTCACCATACTTACCTTTTACATATACATATGTATATAGATATCTATTAATTTATTTTCTAAGATATAAAAATTATAAACTATCGGTGCGATTCTGCATAAGAGATCTCTTATTCCTCTTATTTCTCTAAAGTTTTGGTGAAATATATTTTTTAAGAGGAATCGGTATTCTGGATAAGAGATTCACCTCATAAAATGACATAAGATTCACCATAGGTTTTAAACCCACCTTATTCAATTTACTACTTGTCATATACAATGATAATGTAGTTACACTGTTTTATCATCTTTGTTATTAGTAATTATTACAATTTTTATTAGTAATTATTAAAATTTTTATTAGTAATTATTACAATTTTTATTATTATTTTATTACTATTATTATTATGATTATTATTATTATTATTATTATTATTATTATTATTATTATTATTATTATTATTTATAATTATAATAATTATTATTATTAATACAATTATATTATTATTATTATCAAATTACTTACAATATGCACGACACGAATACAATATTTGAATATCAACAATATAAATAAAATAAATAAGAGATATAAGAGGTCCTCATCGATGACCTCTAAAGATTAGAGATTTTTGTCCGTTAAAACAGAATTTTTCGGTTATAAACGTTCAAAAGTAGAATGTCAAAATTCATTAAAAAAATTCACCACTGAAGTTAAGAGATCAGCTGATCACATCTCTTATCTAATTTAATTTAACTCCTAAAAGTATGTATTTGTAATGTAATTTGCACTAAAAACGATAAGAGGAATAAGAGAAATAAGAGATCTCTTATGCAGAATCGCACCGTATATCTAATTAGATATTATTAATAATTATTTAACTCATATTAATGTAATAATTTTATATAGGTATATTTGTGTGTATTATTAATTACACAGGCCTGCGATAGTTTTCCCCTAAAAAAAAAAAAAAAAAAAAAAAAAAATAGTAATGTGAGTAGGTAATAGAGCACCGCCCCCCAAGCTACGAAAAAAATTTAAAAAAACTCCATCATGTCCATTTCCTTAGAAAAGGATAAAATATATTGTATGTACATTTTTAACCCTTGCACGGAAAATTAGTTCTATAAATAACTCGATAACGAATCATCCAATCAACGTTGGATTTTTTTTTTCATCAAGTAAACCATCAAGTAAATTACTCGAGTACTTTACTTGGACGAAAGGAACGCAACTTATGTAGTACATATGTATATATATACAGTCGCGTTCAAAAAATTTGCAGAAAATTAAAAATTTTAAAAACCACCCCCCTCCCTTCTTTTCAAAATAAAACTAGATTTATACAATATTTATTTGTTTTATTCATCAAAATATTATTAATTTAAAAATGTGTAACAAGTTCATAAATATTACATTGTTTTAAAAAAAAAAAAAAAAAACAATAACATTCAATTTTATGATACATTTTGAAGGTTCAAAACAGCATTTATAGTGAAATGGAGTGAAATGTTACATTTTCTTGTTATATGCATTATATTGTATATTAATTTACATTTTTGCCAATTTCTCAAAAAGGAGTAGGGATAATCGATACAATTTTTTTACAAATAAAAAAGTACATCATAAGCAAGTTTTTTCACTTATTATTTTGGTCCTGATATAGAGGGCAAATATCTTAGAGAGAAAGCAAATCTGAGAGTATGTATGTCTGTATATAGAAAATGCTTAATGAAATTTTTTAATTTGGTTGCAAATGTTTTGAACGCCGCGCCGCGACTTTACAATACCAAAATCATATTATTAATTAATGATGATGTGTACATATAATATGTATTTATAAATATAAATTTATTATCAAACCTAATATTACGTATTGTACATTATGTATGTGTAACTATTTTATCTTTTTGGGAAAAAAAAATGTATTTCATATAACGATAATTATTATATAGAAGAAAAAAAATAATAAATTTTCATTAAATTGTTGATATTTTTGCAGTTGTTTTTAAAACATATGGTTCACTTTATATTTTAATGTAAAAAAATGTTTTTCATAGGAAAAAAATAAAATAAAAATTATATATACATATTATATATTTTTTTATCTGAAAATATGTATACACTATTATGTCTGTATATTATTTGTTTATTTATTAAACTGATAAAAGGAATGTGTATGTACAAACATATACATGTGTAATATAAGTACATATTTGTGTAAGACATGGATCAATAAGTTTCGGGATTAACTATCAAAACAACATTTATTATTAGAAAAATCTTTTTTTATTGATTATAGTCTCCTGCCAGTGCTATATACATATATACATATTATATAACATTAACATAGTGTATGCCGCTCAAACAATTTATCTTTGATCTCGAAATAGGCGTTATTTTCGGTATTCACTTCATTGAACTCAAATCACTTTTTCTAAGGCATATTTTTGAAGTCTTCGAACACATTCAATAATCACTGATGGCCAAATTTAAAGAATACGGTAGGTGTTGAAGTATAATTCGAAGCCCAATATTCGTTCAATTTTACCATCATAAATCCGCGTTATTGTTTTTGTTTCATTAAAAAATCAAAACTCGACAACATTCAAAAAATTCAAATTTTTTCATTATTTAGAAAATTATAAAAGTAACATCATTATATGGCAGATTTCTTCATACTCTCTCTGCTAGCTGGGTGTTACCTCCTAAGTTTAGCTGATAGCTGGCAACTATTTTGGTTTTTTTCATTCAAACTTTTTGCTATAACTGACTTACAAATCTAAAATCGAAAATTTTGAATAAAGACTTGAAAAATTTAATGTAAAATTTGATGTAAAGTTTAATTTTATTTGAATGTTTTCCAGTTAATACAGTTATTCGATGGTAATATCGAATTATACATAGGTTATACATCCATGGGTTTACATCTAAATAATAATAATAATCAAAGTTTTATCTATCATCAACTAAAATTATCTAGCAGCTAAGTATATAATAATCAGAGATGAAAAAATGTAAATATTTTTGCTATAGATTTTCGTTAAAGTTAACAAGAAGATTGTAGTTAGAAGAAATAAAGAAATCTGATAATAAACCATTATAGATAGATTAACTATATATAGATTTAATGTAAATTATCAAAATGTTATATGTACACAATTTTGAGATGTGATTCATAGAAGACTTACTCATACGAGTATAAATGATAAATGAAAGAAAAAATAATTTTTGAAGAAATCATATTGTTTTGATAGTTAAGTAATTTCGAGACTTATTGATTCATGTAATGTAATTACATATATAAATTCGTATATTACAAACAATAAATTATTTTTACATTTACATTGTATGTATGTATATAATGTATGTATGTACATATTTATGTACATTTTATGTATAAATGAATGTGTATTTAATATGAAAATATAATATTTATATGTAAATACAATATAAATAAATTCAAAAATAATAATAAGAAAAACTTTTTAATTTTATTATATTTCTTTTTTTCTTCTGTGTTCTTTCTGTTTTCTTTTCTTTTGTTTTATTTTATTTTATTTTTCATGGAAACAGAGAAAAAATATATATATATATATATATGTATATGTATAACAACTAAACCAAATCACTTGTCAATTATTATTATTATTATTATTATTATCGTTATTATAAAAATATAAAAGAATAATATTATGTACATACATGTGTAGTTATTTTACTTACATACAATTATATATACATACATACATACATAAGTTCATAAGTATATGTATATATAAATATATACATAGTTATTATATACATAAATATATAACAATTTAAAATTACACATAATAATGTGCATAAAATACTTAAATATATATCCGAATATGTATATGTACTATATGTATAACTTTTATCGTTTATCGTTTTAGGTTTTAGTTATATATATATGTATGTATGTATATATTTTTTAAGTTAATTTTATTTTTATTACATACACATACATATATACATATATTATTATATAGATAGGTATAGTTAGGTATAGTTAATTATAATTTATAGTTTTAGTTTTTCTCTGGTAAACGAGTGAAATAGGTAATAATTCTTTTTAATTTAATTTTTTGTTTTGTTTTTTTTTTTTTTTTTTTTTTTTTTTCAAATTTTGATTACGTTCACATAATAATCACTAATATATTATTATGTACGTATACGTATTTATTATACACATATTATTATTATCATATTTGTTTTTGTTTTTTTTTTTTTTCAGTTACATTTATATTAAAAAGAAAAAATATTGTATGCATATAAGGTATAATATGTATATAGGTATTTATATTAAAATTGTCAGAAAAAATAATATTTTATTAATTAAAATTACATACATATAATATATGTATGTACATATTTAGAATAATTTCGATATAAATTTTTATTGTTTTTGATTAAAAAAAATATATATATATACATAGGTATATAAATATGTATACTCGTATATAATGTATAATTATATTTTGTTTTTTTTTTTTTTTTGAAAATTATATAATTTACTAACATTCATATTACTAAAAAAAATTCTTATAATAATCGAACTACAATTTACATATATTATACCTACATTTATGTATACATATTTTTATATTATTATTTTTTTTTTGTCCTATAATAATATCAAAAATTAATTTTTTCATATTTACATATAAATTTATGTGTGTATGTGTACATGCAATTATAATTTAGTGATTTAGTAAAAAGTCAAAAATAAAAAATAAAAAATAAAAAATCAAATAAAATCTAAAATCATTATTATTATTAATACGTGTGTATATGTAATTTATATAGTGTTAATGTATACGTATATGTACATATTAATTTATTCATAAAGGTTAATTCTTATTCTTACTTACGTCTGCCACGTATATATACATATTTACATATACATATATAAAGGACACGTAATCCCAAAAATATAAGTACACGACATACAATTAATCCACAATACAATAATATCGACATATGTATGTATTACACATACATATTATTATTTCGTTGACTCTGTCAGTTAAAAAAAAAATAAATATATAATATTCAGATTCAGTTAACAATTCATAGCATCCATAACGTGTACTGTTTTGTTGTCGTGTATTTTAGATACATTATATATATATTTTTTTTTTCAAAAATTTTTTCACAATAAACAAACTCTACTAGTGGTGAAGGTGAGGTAAATGGAAAATTATTATAAAAATATAAAATAAAAAAAATAATAAAAAATAATAAAAAAAAATAATAAAAAATGTATCAAGGGTCGTCGTAACAAGTGAGAATTTAACCAAACCCTATAACATCTCGTACATATATAATATTTATGTACAATACATACATACATACATACTCTCATGTAATTTCAATTATGTACAATGATTTTTTTTTTTTAAAAAAAAACGTAAAATTTATAAACAAATCAAATCAAAACAAACATTTATGTAAATTAGAATACATATTAATATAATAATTATTTGAGTACATAAGTACATTTTGTTTTGGTTTTTTATTCTATTTTTTTTTTTATTATATTTTCTAAATAATTCTATAATAATAATATTTTGTTCTAGATTTAAGTAAAAATTGTTTTAAAGATTTTCTTAACAAATAAATGAATATACCATTGCGGTGAAAAAAATTTTTAAAACAAATATAATTAATTTCTCTCAAAAATCAATTAATATATGAACACTTATTTCTCTTTAATTAATCATTTTATCATACTGAAAATATTTTTCATAATGTTTCCTAACAAAATCATAAGAAAAAAAAAAAAAAAACTGAATAATTTAAAACAATATTAAAAATAAAATGATTCTCCTCAAATGCTATGAAAAAATTTTGAAACATTTCATAAAATTTTAATAAAATATTATAATAACAAAATCACCTAAAATAAAATGAAACAAAATCCTGATCCTGACTTTAAATAAAAAAAAATAAGGAAATTTAATAATAACGAAGTGGTGCACTCATCAACAATGATGAAAACCGGACACATATAAAATTAAACAGATGTAACTAAACTTGTCTCGAATATAGCAGCATGTAGAATATCATCGTTGAGTGGTACAAATAGAAAAAAAAAAAACGTTTTAATTTCGCTAAATAGATAGTTTAAGGACCGAAAAATTGCTTAATTGGACTAGAGGAGATTTAATCTAGAAGTGATATAAAGTAAACAAGAAAAAAAAAAATGGAGAACAGTCAATATGAAGTGAAATTGAAAAGTTTTAGTTGTATCGTCAAATATAATGGAAATCATGCAATGATATAAGATGCAATGAAATATAATGTTACCCTCCCTATTGTAATTATTTGGGATTTATCCAATTTTTTTGCTGATTGTTATTGATTGTACTTCTTTATTATAAAATTCCTTTATATTTCGTATGATTTCTTTTGATATTTATAAACCCAGGATATTGCTTCATTTTATATGCTTTTGTTATTATAATATTTTTTTTAATAAAATTGTATGAAATGTTTCAAAATACATATATGGATATTCACAGCTTTTGAAGATAGTATTTTAGTTTTTACTGTTTAATTTTCTTATTGTTATAAATTTAATAATTTTTATTCTGTATCTTGTTAGTAAAACATTATGAAAGAATATTTTTTGTATAATAAAATAAAAATTTAACGAAAAATAACTGTCCATATATTATTCATTTTTCATAGAAATTATGTTTGTTTCAAAAATTTTTTTCATGGCACTGTATGTATTATATCTACTTGTAATAAATACATTTATATAAGAACATTATGTATTTATTTACGATACGATACGATAAAATAATATAAATGTGTGTATATGTAATGTATAATAATATATGTATATATTTTTTCTTTTATTTTCATTTTAGAAATCATTCCAAATTATAAGAAAAAAAAAATAAATAAATTATATTATATTTAACATCCTCTCTCGTATACATATATACATACATTCATACAATTTAAAAAAAAAAAAATGGCTGAAGAATTCGATGCATGTGAATGTATTTGGAGTGACGATATGACTTTACCGACACGTCGTCTTTTAACATTGGTAAATAAAATTTTTATTTTTTTTTTATTTTTTTTATATTTTTAAATATTTACATATATGTACATAATATATACATAATATATTATATATTTGAATTATTAAAAACAGATAAGGCAAGGACAATCTTACTGTACAGATTCGGAATGTATAGATTGTAAGTGAAAAATAATTTGAAAAAAAATTATTAAAAAAAATTTAATAGTTTTTCTAGATTTATATATTTTTTTTGTGTATATAATGTTACATATTATAATATGTATTTCTTTTTTTAAAAAAAAAAAAAAAAAAAAAAAAAAATTTTACAGTAACACAAATTCAAAGATCCAGTAATGATCAACCAGAAGAAAATTTTTATATGCTTATAATATTCTTCATTTTTGCTGTAATATTGTATTTTGTACGACCAAATTCAATAATACGATCATTAAATGATAATCCAAAAACCAGACATCAACAACCACCACCACCACCAAATGGTGACGGTAATAATTATGATGATCATAATAATGGACATAATGGATCATCACCAACTATACATTGATTAAATAGAAAATTTAAATTTAAATTGTTGTCATTATTATTATTATTATTATTATTATGTATTATGCATTAATTTTTATTGTATATAGTATATATGTATGTGTAGTATATTTAATATATATACGAGAATATATATTATATTATGTAATATGTATACATATATATAGCATTACCATTTTAAATGAAATTTTATGCGAATCAATGAAAAACTTTATGCAAACCAAATAAAACTTTTTACAAACCAAATGAAACTTTGTACAAATGAAATGAAACTTTTTACAAATCAAATGAAACTTTGTACAAATGAAATGAAACTTTGTGCAAATTAGAAATTTCATTTAGTTTGTACAAAGATTCATTTCAGTTGGACAATGTTTCATTTGGTTTGTACAAAGTTTCATTCCATTTGAATAAAGTTTCATTCCATTTGCATAAAGTTTCACTTACAGTTGTAATGCTATACATATGTATTATTATTTTTTTTTTCCAAATTAATGTATGCATCCGTATATTAATAATTATTTTAATGGCAACGATTGATAATATCAAAAAAAAAAAAAAAAAAAAAAAAACAATTATTCTTTCTATTATAACAATCACGAATAAAACAAAAAATTAATTATACTATTATACAATATGTATGTAGATTAAAAAATTATCACTAAAATTATTTTTTTCTTGGTATTTTTCATAAATTTTTTATTTTTTATTTTGGTGCTTTAAAGATTTAAAGATTTTAAATGTATGAATATAATAATTTGTTGCCTTTTCTAAGATTAATATGCAAACAACTTTTTTTTTCCTTTCAATTTTTCTATTTTGTTGTTGATTTGTTTTTGAAATTTACATTATTTATGAAAACATTAAATTAAAATGTTTACCTACTTATATATTACAATAATTTGGAAAAATTAAAAAGTAAAAAATAAAATAAAAAATGTAAAAAGAATATTATGTATACAATAATAACATTATAAAGAGACTTTAATGTAAATGATTGATAGGTATATATATAATTTTATTTTCAGCTACATAATATACAGTCATGGCAACAAAAAAAAGAAAAGAAAATTGACATTTATTTTTAGGTTTTTTTTTTTTTAATGAGCTACTAGTGTGAATCAGATAAAAATAATAACAGATAATAGCAAAACTTATTTGAAATCTTATAAATAAATTTGGTGCGTCTGTCTGGATGTCCGGGGTAATCTCGAAAACGGCTTAGCCAATCTTGATGAAATTTTTTTTATCTGAAAGAGGAATTCCTTCCGCAAATAATAGGCTACTTTTTTTTCCAAAATTTATTATTTAAAACAATAAAAATTTGATTTAAACAGATGAAGGTCTGAAAAAAATCTATAAAATGTATGAAAAGCTTTTTCTTCTAAATGAACTGATAATCGTGGTTGACCGTGATAATTGAATTACAAACTCGATAGACGTTTGACGTAATAACATAAAGCTTTACAAAGAGCTTCCTCGCTCGGGATTACCTTATTCTGTTAATGGTGGTTCGTTTTATAGCTCTATGACAATGTGGACGAAATCGCAGGCACACACTATAGTATGCAATAAGGATATACATACATATATTATCTTTATGCAAAAATTAAAATTCTTCATAAATGTATGTATGTATTTTGCTTCTGCTATCTAAACAAAAAATCTAGTTATTTGAAACAATGACCAAATAAAAAATTTTTGAATATTTTCTTAAAATATTATTTTTATTTAAAATATAATGCTTTGCTTACATACTTCTAGTTACATTAATTTTTTTTTTGTATTTCCATCTCTTACTCGAATAACCAAATTTTACTCTTTCTGGCATTGATTCATAGTATTCCTCAATCATATTTTGTTTCATATACATATTTTAGCAATAATGTATACATTCAATAAATTTTATTCAATAAAAAAAAAAAAAAAAAAACTAAAAATCAAGTGTCAACAATTTTTTTTTTTTTTTTTTTTGCCATGACTGTACGTAATTATTATTGATAAAAATGAAAATTTATTATAGAATTGATGAAAAATACGAATGCAATATGAAATAATTTTTTTTTTTATATTTTTTCTTGTTTTGTGCAATTAAATTTTTTTCTTTTTTCAATATATTGTTTCTTTATTTTGTCTTTTTGTTTTGTTTTTTTTTTTTTTGTTCTCTCTTGAGCAAATTAATAAAAAATGTACCTTTATAAAAAAACTAAAAACAAAAAAAAATTAAAAAAAATTAAATTAAATATACATTTATATCAAAATACAAATTATGTAGAAATAATATCTAATAAGATATCTATAAAATCTAATAGCTAATATCTGTTTGTAATTAAAAAAAAAAAAATTGATAAAAAAAAATTAACGTTTATAATATATACTATATGATAGAAATGATTACAATAAAATTTAGCAAATATACAAAATAAAATAAAAAATAAATGAAAAATTTCTAAAGAAAGAAACTTTAATCGATTCACATTATTTGTAAAATTTTTTTTACTGTATTTAAAATGAATATTTTTTTGAAACACAATTATTAGGTAACCTAAAAGAATTATTAAAAATAAAATTATTCGTAATTGATAGAAATTCAGATAATTCAGCTAGTTAGCTAGCAGATTTTTAGTTTAAGTATATTTGACTTGATAGCAGATACTTTAAATTTCGTATTCTGGTTTATGATAAATTTCGGAATCTTTAAATTTAAATCCGAAATTAAGTAACTACACACTACACAGAGTAAAAAAATAGTATTCGTCCACCTAAAAATTTTAAAAAATAATTTAAAAGCTGTTTTTATTTATTTTTTGTTCTAACTATGTAATTCAAAATTCTGTATGCAAAACTATGTATTCAAAATAATCAAAATTTATATATGTATTTTGTATAAAACTAAATAAAAAAATAAAAAAAAACCAAAATAAATTGTAAAATTAATTTATTCGTATTTTATTGAATGTTTCTCTTAGATTATTTCTAAAATTCGGATGTGGGCGAATACTTATTTTTACTCTGTGTGAATGTAATTTTTAATTTGACAGTGTTGTTTGTTTACATTTTTGCTTACCAGGTTTTTACTTTAATTTTAGGACCAGAATTTAAATTCTTTTAGTTAACAGATTTTTTCGAGCTGTCAACATTTTATATGAAACTTGATAGCAGATTTTCAAGTTAACAAAAACTGACCAGAATAGATCCAAATATTTATGATTATGATGAAATTCAGTTCATTTTACGTACAATACGTTGATCTGATACGTTATTAAAATATTTTGTATTGGAAAATGTTTACAAACATATGTAAAGTTTTTTTTTTTCTTTTTTTGTGAAGAAAAATAAATTAAAAATAAAAATTACATCTCATATAACTAAAATTAATTAATTATATCAATTACGAATAATTTTATTTGAATAACAGTATATGTATGTTTTTTGTTTTTTATATTATATATTATTATTATTATACATATTTTGAATAAAATAAAATTTAAAAAAATCACTTTTTCAATCTGTAATATTTTATAAAAATAAATCTATATTTACAACATATTATTTATTTATTTTACTATTTAATATACTTAAAATTTCTAGATTTGATTTAATAAATTGCATATCAGATATTGAAAAACAAAAAAAAAAAAAAAATAATAAAAATACGTTATAAATTTCAAATGAAATTTTATTTAGGTATACATATATACATACTACTGATACTTACGTAACGTACTAAATTTATAATTTAATAAAAATGTGCAGATAATGGTATAAACAGGCCATATTGTAATTGGTGAATAGATCTAAATAAAACATCATCCAAGGCATCATCCAAGAGGCTTTCATACCACTTTTATAGAAAAAATCAACAGCGAAAATATGACAAATCTGACTCAATTAAACAAAGATGAATGTACATACATAAAAATGTTTAAAACAAATAATTCTTAATGTATATTGGCTTCATGAATTTTATTAAGCGAATTGATTTATTTTCTGTATTTATTACATGCATAACGTTTGTTACGAACGTAAAGAGAAACTATGAAGAGACATTTTTTATATTTTAAGTTTATACTCTTTTTTTTTAAATTTTATTTAACATACGGATACGATCCATAAAGCATAAACTCCAAGCTGTAAAGATATTTTCTGTTTAAATAAAATCAAAATAATAATTTGTTTTTTATATTAAATTCCAAAACAATAGTGGTCTTTGGAGCCGGATCTGTTCTGTTCTGTAGATTTAAAAATACATAAAAAAAAAAAAAAGAAGTGAAGTTTTGATAGTAGTGAGACTATAAATTGAATAAATTAAAGGTATTGCAAAACAAAAAAACAGTGAGTACAACAAATAAAAAAATAATTCTAGGTAAAAGTTTACATTTTAAACCCATTTCCGGAGGGAGTGAGGTTGTTGATTCCAGCATCAACCTGAAAAGAAAAAGAAAAAAAAAACAGATTGAAATGAACGTACGAAAAAATTAATTTAACACAAAAACGGAACACGGCACGAAATATAAATAAACTACATAAACAAACATTCAGTATAAAATATACACAAAATACAGATTAGGTATTACATAAACATCACAATCACAATACAAATTCAATATACAAAACAATGTCAACAAACATTACAAAATGAACTATTTCACATACAATTAAATAAATCACATTAAATAATTAAACAAAAATAATCACTTTAACACCACATATATTTGTTTAGTACACAATTAACAAAACGATTACACCAAACAATTTAATTAATTTAAAACAAAAAAATATAAATAAACAAAAAGAGGTAACATTAATTACCTTTTTACAAAATGAATACTGTCAAAATTCAACATCATACATCAATGTCAAATTATCAACAACATCATTCACAATAGAGAATTTCGACTAATTAGTGTACCAATTAAAAGTCTCCAATAATTGTGGAATCTGGAATGTACCAGTCCAATAAAAAAGACAGCAGATGGAGATAAATAGTGAAGACACAATAAAACGGGGAAAAAAGAAATTTCTCGAAACAGTGAAAATCATATAAAAGGCCAGACGAATTTCAGAAAAATTTGTCTTTTGAAGAACCGAACTATAGCGTATTGAGCTAGAAAGCGGCAGAAGCAAAAGGCCACTCTTGAAGGACGTACTGAGTCCAAATTTCAAGTTTTTTTAAAATTGGAATTTTCCAATCACTAGCGTATTGAGCTAGACCACCAAAAGTACGTATTGAGTCTTTTGGTCTAGGAATTTTTACAGAAAATACTTAGAAAATTTTCTGTAAAATACTTAGAAAATTTTCTGTAAAAATTAGGGAATATAGGTATTTTACACTTAGGCAAATTTCGTCGAATATTTTAATAAAAACTTAGAAAATTTTTCATTGGAGGAAAAATTTTATACTTGGAATATTTCGGCGAATGTTTAAATAAAACTTAGAAAATTTTTCATTGGAGGAAAAATTTTATACTTGGAATATTTCGGCGAATATTTTAATAAAACTTAGAAAATTTTTCATTGGAGGAAAAATTTTTATACTTAGAAAATATTTCAGCAACAACAGAAATCTAACAAATTAATAGTTTACCGACGGGAAAATTCATTTAATTTCATTACCGGAAATATTCAATCGTGGCAGTTACTATTTTTTAAATTTAAACTTCATCATCGTACTAGACAACAATCAACTAAACCTGCATTTTCATCAAGATTCAGCAACGACATCTCGTGTATAGATCGATCTATACTGTCGACGAATTAGTTTAAGTTTTTAAATTATTGAATATTAGAATTGTTGATTATTGGAATTAAAATTATTAAAATTATATATTGTAGAAATCAATTTCTTATTTTTTTTTAATTTTTAATTGCCAAATTGTATGCAAAATTGTAGTATAATTAATTGCTTTTTTTAAATAATTCAAATTGATTTTTTAGAATTTTTGTATTTTATTTTTTTGAAAATCAAGACAACAATTTTGTATAATTTTAAGTTTTGCATATTTGAAAATTTATTTACAATTATTTATCAGTAGTTAATAAGATCAAAATTGTTAGTTTTTAAGTATTATCTTTTTCAATAAATTTTATAACGTAAAATTGTAAAAAAATTGTGTTTTTATTTTATATAACTATTTTGATTCAGCACCTTTTTTTCATTTAATGTTAAATCAAGATTTTTCTTTTAGTGGATTTAACAGAGGTAGTATCGCAATCAATAGAGGGGGTGGCCCTTATTAACAATCTGAAAGTAATTCGCGTCGTTCAACCCCCCCTTAAAATGATACACGCTTAAAAAAATATTTTTTTTACTGATTTTTCGCGAATATTTTCATAACGGTAAATGATACGGATGTGTTTTGTAGCAAAAGATGCGTCTTAAAATTCTCATTTTTTATATTTTGTATGTGTGAGCGTGTGTGTGTGTGTGTGTGTGTGTGTATTTGTAGAAGTCGAAATCTGCTAAGTTTCGTATAAAATGTTGACAGCTCGAAAATATCTGTTAACTCAAGGAATTTGTATTCTGGTCCTACAGTTAAAGTAAAACTACTAACTAGTAGCAAGTACCTTTTCCGAAGCCGTAAAATTAAAGTAAAAAACTGCTAAGCAAAAATGTAAACAATTTATTTTTTTTTTTTTTATTTCATCCAATTCAATTTAAATTTATAATTGTTGTTTTAATGACCAATGAAATGCTTTAATATGTTTTTGCATACTAGCTTTTGTTTTAAAACGGTTACCACAATTACACACAAATGGTTTCTCATTAGTATGAACTGTTTCATGATTCTTTTTTTCAGTTTCTTCAAAAAATCTCTTTGCACAATGATTGCAAGAATACTTTTTCTCACGGTGCCTACGCCTATGAGAATTGAGACCTGCTCTATCCTTGAATGCAGATTGACAAATATCGCATTTATATTCTCTGATATCTGTATGAATTGCTTCGTGTGTCCGTAAAGATGATATGGTAGTCAATTGTTTACCGCAGGTAATACATACAAAGTTACTAGTATGAAGTTCCTTATCAGTATGAAGTTTCTTACCAGTATGAAGTTTTTCACCAGTATGAAGTCTTTCATGTACCTTCTGTAGAGTCTCTGTAAAAAATTTCAACGGGCAATGATTGCACGAATACTTTTTCTCACCGTGCCTGAGCATATGAGCATTTAGACCTGCTCTATCCTTGAATGCAGATTGACAAATATCGCATTTATATTCTCTGATATCTGTATGAACTATTTCATGTTTCTGTAAACGTGATTTTTTAGCAAAGCTTTTACCGCAAGTAATACATACGAATGGTTTTCTACCATTATGAACACTTTCATGTTCCTTTTTTTCAGATCCTGTGAAAAATGTCATGTTACAGTGATTGCACGAATACTTTTTCTCACCGTGTCTAAGCATATGAGAATACAGACTTGAACTACACTTGAATGCAGATTGACAAATATGGCATTTATGTTTTCTTATATCGGTATGAATTTTTTTATGTTGCCATAAAAGTTTTTTGCTTGTGAATTTTTTACCGCAAATTTGACATTTAGATGGTTTGTCTCCACAATAAATTGTTTCATGTTCTTCTAATTTTGATTTTTCTTTAAATTGACGGCCACAGTATTTACACCTATATGAGATTTTTTCAGAGTACGAAGAATTATTTTTATTATCTTCTTTAATATTTTTTGAATCTGTAGACTTCGGTTGGATCAAAACTGGAATTGACTGCGACTGGAGCTCCGTTTCTATTGATGAATTCTTTGAAGCTTGAACAATACTTTGAATATTTTTCACATCCTTTAAATTGTAAAGCCTTGTAAAATCTTTATTTATATCACATAACAGATCTGTATTTTTTTCAGCTGAAAATTCTTGTTTATGTTCATTTAAATTATTTGATCGGAGTTTTATTCTTGTTTCTTTATTCTGAACATTTTTTTTTGTGTTATGCCATGTTTCATTTTCATCGATATCACTTACACTACTACTTTTTTCGTTTTCTTCATCTCTGCTCTCTGACAGTAATTCTTCCTTTAAAATATTGTCATCACACAGATTTGATACATTTTCTATAGAAATTGAATTAAATTTGTCAATAGAAATCTGTTCAATACTATATGGAAATTCGGATTTAATTTTATCGCATTGATATTCATTTGCTTTTTGTTTTAGAGGGTCTAAATCTTTCTGTCCATTTGTATTTTTGTGAATACTTTTAACATGAACAAAAAATTTATCTACTTCTTTGAATGGTGCTTCACATAGTATACACAAAAAGTTGAATACTTCCTCTTCAGATATAAAAATCTCGCCACACTTATGCGAACTTCTTGAATTTTCATCTAAAAAAATAAAAATTGATGAAGTATTTAAAATTCTGAGTATCATTTTTTGTTAACTACAAATAAAATACTATATAGATAAAAATCGTTTGTCAACACTTGAATTTGAAAAAAACAAACACTTTCAATTGGTTGTGGTATGTTAATTGTTAATGGTAGTAATGTAGTAATAAATTAAAATTCTATTCGTAGACTTTTTGACTATGTGATGCTACTAACCTATTATATTGTTCAGTGTAGAAAATTCATTTTCAGAATTTAAAATCTCAATGAAATCTTCTTTTAAACATAGAAAGTCCATGATTCGAATTAAAATTTTCATACAAATTATTTACTTTTTAAAAAGAAATGTTATAGCAAAAATACAATTGATTAAACTACAAACCGACATACGACATTTATATGTCAAAAATTTTTTAAACACATTGTAGTTTTGTTGGTTTTGTAGTTGTATGTAATTGAATTTAATAAAACGACAATGTCAATTACAAACTACATTATCGCTTGCGACAAAATTAAAACTTTCTAATTTTGTCACTTGTCGTCTTAGAAGAAGCAGACTCAATTCATTTTGACAATCCATTTTTGAAAAAATTTCAGTTACTTTTTATGTTTTAAATTTTTGAATTTTGAAATGAAAGAAAAAATGATTATTTGTATAATGATATACAGTGTTTTGAAAAAATCTGCATACACCAAATTAATATGCAAGAAAATTGAAAAAAGTAATGACAGGCTTGTAGTTCAAAATTTTTCTTTTATCATAATAAATGTATATTAAATTTAATTCAAGAAACAAATAAAAATTTAAAAAAAATACAGTTAAAAATATTCATTTGTTATATCTAATTTTTATTATTCGAAAACCTGTTACAAAAGTCTGCATACAGTTCAATAAATGAAAGTTTAATATCTAGCTGGCCATTCTTCAATTACCAGCCGCATTAGTTGTAGTTTTTTCGATATCTCTATGCCTGAATCTTCCTCATAATTCTGTTCATATATTTTCTAGAATTTATCGATTTTATCGCCTTATTTAATTCATAACAACGACATTTCCTGATCATCTGTTTGTCTTCTGTTGTATGTCGCTTTGTAGT
Organism: Villa cingulata; assembly: GCA_951394055.1. Classification (NCBI taxonomy): domain Eukaryota; kingdom Metazoa; phylum Arthropoda; class Insecta; order Diptera; family Bombyliidae; genus Villa; species Villa cingulata. The sequence continues at coordinate 50,267,434 of OX596017.1, read as the reverse complement.
TTAATTGTATTTATGCTAAAAACAAATAAATTCTTATGCTCTATTTACAATAAGCCTGTTCCGTCCCGTCACGATCCGTTCCGACACGTTTCAAAACATACATGTTATAATAAAACGGAACGATATATAGTAAAGTTGAAAGTTAATAATGATAATTTATATGGAAACAGGTTATGTTATCCGTAAAAATTTGAAATTTGTTCAACTTCAACGTTTCGCATCGTTCCGTTCCGTTTTGCTATATTACTATATCATTTCAATACTTTTTATATTATTATATATAATTTTAATTATTTTCAATATTAAAATGTACCTGTCTGTCTGTGTACCTACGCTTTTTTTGCGATCGTATGCAATCTTTATGCATTTGTGAAATTCTGGCATTTGCATATATGTATGCATTTTCGAACATTTGATTTTTGTCACTTAACGATCTGACTGCATTTTCAAAAAATTCCATAATTTTTATGTGCATATATGTAAATCATAACTTTGTATTATGACAGAAATTGTAATACTTACTTGTATCACAAGCTGTAGTTTTTCTACATTTTGGAAAGTCAATTAGTAAACTTAATAATTTATTTTGTTTTTATTTATTTTAAAAAATTCATATAAACTTCATAATATATTGTAAGTAGTAAAATAAACATTTTTTTTTTATTAATTGCAATAACTTATAAATTTAAGTACATTTATACTACATAATATTATAAAATATTACAAAATATTATATGTACATATGTATGTAATGTTGAATTTTTTTTTTTATTTTTTATTTTAAATAATTCTTTATGGTGTATTTATTAAAATCAATAAGAATTATTCATTTTATTTGTGTTTTGGTTTTCTTCTTCTTGTTTTTAATTTTCCATTTTAAATAAAATACATAATGTGTAATTTTTATGTTTTTTTTTTGTTTTTTTTTGTTTAGTTGGATACATTTTTACAATAATTTTAATTCGGTTATTTACGAATTTCATGTTTTCTTAATTCATTACATTTACTAATATACCTATACTAATATTTTCATTTTCACACCAAACACAACTAGATCATAAGATTAGCATAAGATAGTATAAGATAAAGTAAATAAGATGTAAGCGACCGCCAAAAGGCCCTGGAGGGTCGTGGTGTGGGCGAAGGGTGGCAGTTAACTGTCCACCTTTTGTAATAAATAAAATAAAATAAATAAAATATTTTCATTTATTTTTATTTATTTTTTTGTATTTTTTTTTTATTTTTCTTTTATTTAATTTTTTTTTTTTCATATTCATTTTCATTCAATAAATTTTATTCAATAAAAAAAAAAAAAAAAAAAAACTAAAAATCAAGTGTCAACAAATTTTTTTTTTTTGCCATGACTGTACGTAATTATTATTGATAAAAATGAAAATTTATTATAGAATTGATGAACAATACGAATGCAATATGAAATAATTTTTTTTTTATATTTTTTCTTGTTTTGTGCAATTAAATTTTTTTCTTTTTTCAATATATTGTTTCTTTATTTTGTCTTTTTGTTTTGTTTTTTTTTTGTTCTCTCTTGAGCAAATTAATAAAAAATGTACCTTTATAAAAAAACTAAAAACAAAAAAAAATTAAAAAAAATTAAATTAAATATACATTTATATCAAAATACAAATTATGTAGAAATAATATCTAATAAGATATCTATAAAATCTAATAGCTAATATCTGTTTGTAATTAAAAAAAAAAAAATTGATAAAAAAAAATTAACGTTTATAATATATACTATATGATAGAAATGATTACAATAAAATTTAGCAAATATACAAAATAAAATAAAAAATAAATGAAAAATTTCTAAAGAAAGAAACTTTAATCGATTCACATTATTTGTAAAATTTTTTTTACTGTATTTAAAATGAATATTTTTTTGAAACACAATTATTAGGTAACCTAAAAGAATTATTAAAAATAAAATTATTCGTAATTGATAGAAATTCAGATAATTCAGCTAGTTAGCTAGCAGATTTTTAGTTTAAGTATATTTGACTTGATAGCAGATACTTTAAATTTCGTATTCTGGTTTATGATAAATTTCGGAATCTTTAAATTTAAATCCGAAATTAAGTAACTACACACTACACAGAGTAAAAAAATAGTATTCGTCCACCTAAAAATTTTAAAAAATAATTTAAAAGCTGTTTTTATTTATTTTTTGTTCTAACTATGTAATTCAAAATTCTGTATGCAAAACTATGTATTCAAAATAATCAAAATTTATATATGTATTTTGTATAAAACTAAATAATAAAAAAAAAAAACCAAAATAAATTGTAAAATTAATTTATTCGTATTTTATTGAATGTTTCTCTTAGATTATTTCTAAAATTCGGATGTGGGCGAATACTTATTTTTACTCTGTGTGAATGTAATTTTTAATTTGACAGTGTTGTTTGTTTACATTTTTGCTTACCAGGTTTTTACTTTAATTTTAGGACCAGAATTTAAATTCTTTTAGTTAACAGATTTTTTCGAGCTGTCAACATTTTATATGAAACTTGATAGCAGATTTTCAAGTTAACAAAAACTGACCAGAATAGATCCAAATATTTATGATTATGATGAAATTCAGTTCATTTTACGTACAATACGTTGATCTGATACGTTATTAAAATATTTTGTATTGGAAAATGTTTACAAACATATGTAAAGTTTTTTTTTTCTTTTTTTGTGAAGAAAAATAAATTAAAAATAAAAATTACATCTCATATAACTAAAATTAATTAATTATATCAATTACGAATAATTTTATTTGAATAACAGTATATGTATGTTTTTTTGTTTTTTATATTATATATTATTATTATTATACATATTTTGAATAAAATAAAATTTAAAAAAATCACTTTTTCAATCTGTAATATTTTATAAAAATAAATCTATATTTACAACATATTATTTATTTATTTTACTATTTAATATACTTAAAATTTCTAGATTTGATTTAATAAATTACATATATCAGATATTGAAAAACAAAAAAAAAAATAATAATAATAAAAATACGTTAACAATAATACGTTAACAAAAATACGTTAATAATAATAAATACGTTAAGTTTATACTCTTTTTTTTAGATTTTATTTAACATACGATCCATAAAGCATAAACTCCAAGCTGTAAAGATATTTTCTGTTTAAATAAAATCAAAATAATAATTTGTTTTTTATATTAAATTCCAAAACAATAGTGGTCTTTGGAGCCGGATCTGTTCTGTTCTGTAGATTTAAAAATACATAAAAAAGAAAGAAGTGAAGTTTTGATAGTAGTGAGACTATAAATTGAATAAATTAAAGGTATTGCAAAACAAAAAAACAGTGAGTACAACAAATAAAAAAATAATTCTAGGTAAAAGTTTACATTTTAAACCCATTTCCGGAGGGAGTGAGGTAGTATCGCAATCAATAGAGGGGGTGGCCCTTATTAACAATCTGAAAGTACTTTGCGTCGTTCACCCCCCCTTAAAATGATACACGCTTAAAAAAATATTTTTTTTACTGATTTTTCGCGAATATTTTCATAACGGTAAATGATATGGATGTGTTTTGCAGCAAAAGATGCGTCTTAAAATTCTCATTTTTTATATTTTGTATATGTGCGTGTGTGTGTGTGTGTGTGTTTGTAGAAGTCGAAATCTGCTAAGTTTCGTATAAAATGTTGACAGCTCGAAAATATCTGTTAACTCAAGGAATTTGTATTCTGGTCCTACAGTTAAAGTAAAAAACTACTAAAAAAATTGCTAACTACTAGCACAGACAATATACAGATATTTCACCGCATATATTAAAATATGTAACAAAATCAAATTCATATGGACCTATTGTTAGGTCCAGATTCGAGTCTTGGATATATTTAAATTCAAAATATACGTTAATATCCAATTGCTCTTGCATTCGATAAAAGTTTTAAAATATGGTTCATAAAATTATATACGCATACATATAAACAATCTGATTTGAGTTAGTAGGTTTGTTCGTATATTTACATGCAATAATAGAAAATATACGATTTATTTGTAGCAATTTGGTAGTATATATAATATCATAAACATTTTTATATGAATATAATAATATTATTGCTGATGGTATGCTTCCATAGTACATGTTGTCTTGCAGGTATCATTTAGTCCTATGTATAAACACAGACACACAGATAAGGATTATATGTGGTATATATAACAATAATATTGGACATTGAACCCTATTAAATGTTTGCATTAAATTTTGAAAGAATATGTATCGCTAGTTATTCTTTCCTTTTTTTCCTTTTTTTGTGTGAAAAAAAATATATACCTACACTGGTTTTTGTATACATTGTATATTTTGTATACGTCACGTATAGTATAGACCACAGTAAGGATAGTATCTACACCATAATGATTTATAATGATGTGTATGTATGCATAACAAGTTGTATACATAAAATACCCTTTGATAAACATGTTTATTGTTTGTGATATAGTGTACCATTGGTACCATACAGAAGGAAATATAAAAATCTAAATGCCAGTCTAAATGCTTATAATGTTAGAGGTATTCACGAAATATTGTAAGAGCGTAAAAAGTGTGAACATATACCCAAATCTTACACATTATACTAGCTATATCGTGAACGCAAACTTTGTATTGAAATCAAGCAAATTAATAACATATGCCAGCTATAATATTATAAAAATAAATTTAATCAAATTATTTTAGCATTTAATATCAGAATGGCATATACAATAGCAAACAATAGTAATATACACCGCATACAATGGGTTTCAGCATTGTAAATTTTTACAAGCAGTATAAGTAAAAATTACATTGAAGATGTTTACAATAGGTGTAGGATTGTACGAGATTACACCGTTTACAATGATACATAACCAAACCGTGAATACCCTTATTATTTGTCTGTTTTTAAAAAATAATATTTTAAATGTTCAAGTCAAAAATTGTTCAAAAATTCTAAATAAACCCGAGATAATTTTTCTACCTCTCTGCAGTAGTATACATACTACATACATACTGCACATATATATGTAATTGTGTGTTAAGCTAGTGGCATAGCAAAAGCAACATCAAAAGAAGAAAAAGGATGAAAGAAATAAACCTGAAGTATTCGTATAGCGTAAAGCACTTAGCACCACAAATAATATATATATATGTATGTATGTGTTATATTGTCTGCGATAGCACATAGATTGAAATGTACAAAAACAAATTTACTCTGTTTATTGCAATTGCGTATAATTATTAAAGCACAGGCAAAGCAGACATTCGACACTACTACATATACTGTCTAATGTTAAAATATGTGCGTAAATGCGTATGTAAATACACTGATAAATTCAATCAATACCAAATTTATATTGTTTCCTGGTGAATGGGTGTTATGTGCTATACGCTATACTAATTGTACAAACATATGAACATATGTATTAAATGTGTAAAAATTAATATGTATTGTACTACTACATATTAACATTCATTTAAAGTTTGTTTCAAGTTCAAAGTTTGGTATAATTTGAATATTATTTTTATGGATTCAAAACAAACTAAATTGAAGCATTATGATTTATGTAAAGTAGATGGGGACACACAATTTTTTCATTTTATATGGTGACTGATTTTTGGTTCCATTGGCATATCTGTATATTGTCTGTGCTACTAGCAAGTACCTTTTCCGAAGCCGTAAAATTAAAGTAAAAAACTGCTAAGCAAAAATGTAAACAATTTATTTTTTTTTTTTTATTTCATCCAATTCAATTTATATTTATAATTGTTGTTTTAATGACCAATGAAATGCTTTAATATGTTTTTGCATACTAGCTTTTGTTTTAAAACGGTTACCACAATTACACACAAATGGTTTCTCATTAGTATGAACTGTTTCATGATTCTTTTTTTCAGTTTCTCCAAAAAATCTCTTTGCACAATGATTGCAAGAATACTTTTTCTCACTGTGCCTACGCCTATGAGAATTGAGACCTGCTCTATCCTTGAATGCAGATTGACAAATATCGCATTTATATTCTCTGATATCTGTATGAACTATTTCATGTTTTTGTAAACGTGATTTTTTAGCAAAGCTTTTACCGCAAGTAATACATACGAATGGTTTTCTACCATTATGAACACTTTCATGTTCCTTTTTTTCAGATCCTGTGAAAAATGTCATGTTACAGTGATTGCACGAATACTTTTTCTCACCGTGTCTACGCATATGAGAATACAGACTTGAATTACACTTGAATGCAGACTGACAAATATGGCATTTATATTTTCTTATATCGGTATGAATTTTTTTATGTTGCCGTAAAAGTTTTTTGCTTGTGAATTGTTTACCGCAAATTTGACATTTAGATGGTTTGTCTCCACAATAAATTGTTTCATGTTCTTCTAATTTTGATTTTTCTTTAAATTGACGGCCACAGTATTTACACCTATATGAGATTTTTTCAGAGTACAAAGAATTATTTTTATTATCTTCTTTAATATTTTTTGAATCTGTAGACTTCGGTTGGATCAAAACTGGAATTGACTGCGACTGGAGCTCCGTTTCTATTGATGAATTCTTTGAAGCTTGAACAATACTTTGAATATTTTTCACATCCTTTAAATTGTAAAGCCTTGTAAAATCTTTATTTATATCACATAACAGATCTGTATTTTTTTCAGCTGAAAATTCTTGTTTATGTTCATTTAAATTATTTGATCGGAGTTTTATTCTTGTTTCTTTATTCTGAACATTTTTTTTTGTGTTATGCCATGTTTCATTTTCATCGATATCACTTACACTACTACTTTTTTCGTTTTCTTCATCTCTGCTCTCTGACAGTAATTCTTCCTTTAAAATATTGTCATCACACAGATTTGATACATTTTCTATAGAAATTGAATTAAATTTGTCAATAGAAATCTGTTCAATACTATATGGAAATTCGGATTTAATTTTATCGCATTGATATTCATTTGCTTTTTGTTTTAGAGGGTCTAAATCTTTCTGTCCATTTGTATTTTTGTGAATACTTTTAACATGAACAAAAAATTTATCTACTTCTTTGAATGGTGCTTCACATAGTATACACAAAAAGTTGAATACTTCCTCTTCAGATATAAAAATCTCGCCACACTTATGCGAACTTCTTGAATTTTCATCTAAAAAAATAAAAATTGATGAAGTATTTAAAATTCTGAGTATCATTTTTTGTTAACTACAAATAAAATACTATATAGATAAAAATCGTTTGTCAACACTTGAATTTGAAAAAAACAAACACTTTCAATTGGTTGTGGTATGTTAATTGTTAATGGTAGTAATGTAGTAATAAATTAAAATTCTATTCGTAGACTTTTTGACTATGTGATGCTACTAACCTATTATATTGTTCAGTGTAGAAAATTCATTTTCAGAATTTAAAATCTCAATGAAATCTTCTTTTAAACATAGAAAGTCCATGATTCGAATTAAAATTTTCATACAAATTATTTACTTTTTAAAAAGAAATGTTATAGCAAAAATACAATTGATTAAACTACAAACCGACATACGACATTTATATGTCAAAATTTTTTAAACACATTGTAGTTTTGTTGGTTTTGTAGTTGTATGTAATTGAATTTAATAAAACGACAATGTCAATTACAAACTACATTATCGCTTGCGACAAAATTAAAACTTTCTAATTTTGTCACTTGTCGTCTTAGAAGAAGCAGACTCAATTCATTTTGACAATCCATTTTTGAAAAAATTTCAGTTACTTTTTATGTTTTAAATTTTTGAATTTTGAAATGAAAGAAAAAATGATTATTTGTATAATGATATACAGTGTTTTGAAAAAATCTGCATACACCAAATTAATATGCAAGAAAATTGAAAAAAGTAATGACAGGCTTGTAGTTCAAAATTTTTCTTTTATCATAATAAATGTATATTAAATTTAATTCAAGAAACAAATAAAAATTTAAAAAAAATACAGTTAAAAATATTCATTTGTTATATCTAATTTTTATTATTCGAAAACCTGTTACAAAAGTCTGCATACAGTTCAATAAATGAAAGTTTAATATCTAGCTGGCCATTCTTCAATTACCAGCCGCATTAGTTGTAGTTTTTTCGATATCTCTATGCCTGAATCTTCCTCATAATTCTGTTCATATATTTTCTAGAATTTATCGATTTTATCGCCTTATTTAATTCATAACAACGACATTTCCTGATCATCTGTTTGTCTTCTGTTGTATGTCGCTTTGTAGTTTAATTGTATTTATGCTAAAAACAAATAAATTCTTATGCTCTATTTACAATAAGCCTGTTCCGTCCCGTCACGATCCGTTCCGACACGTTTCAAAACATACATGTTATAATAAAACGGAACGATATATAGTAAAGTTGAAAGTTAATAATGATAATTTATATGGAAACAGGTTATGTTATCCGTAAAAATTTGAAATTTGTTCAACTTCAACGTTTCGCATCGTTCCGTTCCGTTTTGCTATATTATTATATCATTTCAATACTTTTTATATTATTATATATAATTTTAATTATTTTCAATATTAAAATGTACCTGTCTGTCTGTGTACCTACGCTTTTTTGCGATCGTATGCAATCTTTATGCATTTGTGAAATTCTGGCATTTGCATATATGTATGCATTTTCGAACATTTGATTTTTGTCACTTAACGATCTGACTGCATTTTCAAAAAATTCCATAATTTTTATGTGCATATATGTAAATCATAACTTTGTATTATGACAGAAATTGTAATACTTACTTGTATCACAAGCTGTAGTTTTTCTACATTTTGGAAAGTCAATTAGTAAACTTAATAATTTATTTTGTTTTCATTTATTTTAAAAAATTCATATAAACTTCATAATATATTGTAAGTAGTAAAATAAACATTTTTTTTTTATTAATTGCAATAACTTATAAATTTAAGTACATTTATACTACATAATATTATAAAATATTACAAAATATTATATGTACATATGTATGTAATGTTGAATTTTTTTTTTTATTTTTTATTTTAAATAATTCTTTATGGTTTATTTATTAAAATCAATAAGAATTATTCATTTTATTTGTGTTTTGGTTTTCTTCTTCTTGTTTTTAATTTTCCATTTTAAATAAAATACATAATGTGTAATTTTTATGTTTTTTTTTTGTTTTTTTTTGTTTAGTTGGATACATTTTTACAATAATTTTAATTCGGTTATTTACGAATTTCATGTTTTCTTAATTCATTACATTTACTAATATACCTATACTAATATTTTCATTTATTTTTATTTATTTTATTTGTGTGTGTGTGTGTGTGTATTTGTAGAAGTCGAAATCTGCTAAGTTTCGTATAAAATGTTGACAGCTCGAAAATATCTGTTAACTCAAGGAATTTGTATTCTGGTCCTACAGTTAAAGTAAAACTACTAACTACTAGCAAGTACCTTTTCCGAAGCCGTAAAATTAAAGTAAAAAACTGCTAAGCAAAAATGTAAACAATTTATTTTTTTTTTTTTATTTCATCCAATTCAATTTATATTTATAATTGTTGTTTTAATGACCAATGAAATGCTTTAATATGTTTTTGCATACTAGCTTTTGTTTTAAAACGGTTACCACAATTACACACAAATGGTTTCTCATTAGTATGAACTGTTTCATGATTCTTTTTTTCAGTTTCTCCAAAAAATCTCTTTGCACAATGATTGCAAGAATACTTTTTCTCACGGTGCCTACGCCTATGAGAATTGAGACCTGCTCTATCCTTGAATGCAGATTGACAAATATCGCATTTATATTCTCTGATATCTGTATGAATTGCTTCGTGTGTCCGTAAAGATGATATGGTAGTCAATTGTTTACCGCAGGTAATACATACAAAGTTACTAGTATGAAGTTCCTTATCAGTATGAAGTTTCTTACCAGTATGAAGTTTTTCACCAGTATGAAGTCTTTCATGTACCTTCTGTAGAGTCTCTGTAAAAAATTTCAACCCACAATGATTGCACGAATACTTTTTCTCACCGTGCCTGACCATATGAGCATTTAGACCTGCTCTATCCTTGAATGCAGATTGACAAATATCGCATTTATATTCTCTGATATCTGTATGAACTACTTCATGTTTCTGTAAACGTGATTTTTTAGCAAAGCTTTTACCGCAAGTAATACATACGAATGGTTTTCTACCATTATGAACACTTTCATGTTCCTTTTTTTCAGATCCTGTGAAAAATGTCATGTTACAGTGATTGCACGAATACTTTTTCTCACCGTGTCTAAGCATATGAGAATACAGATTTGAACTACACTTGAATGCAGATTGACAAATATGGCATTTATGTTTTCTTATATCGGTATGAATTTTTTTATGTTGCCATAAACGTTTTTTGCTTGTGAATTTTTTACCGCAAATTTGACATTTAGATGGTTTGTCTCCACAATAAATTGTTTCATGTTCTTCTAATTTTGATTTTTCTTTAAATTGACGGCCACAGTATTTACACCTATATGAGATTTTTTCAGAGTACAAAGAATTATTTTTATTATCTTCTTTAATATTTTTTGAATCTGTAGACTTCGGTTGGATCAAAACTGGAATTGACTGCGACTGGAGCTCCGTTTCTATTGATGAATTCTTTGAAGCTTGAACAATACTTTGAATATTTTTCACATCCTTTAAATTGTAAAGCCTTGTAAAATCTTTATTTATATCACATAACAGATCTGTATTTTTTTCAGCTGAAAATTCTTGTTTATGTTCATTTAAATTATTTGATCGGAGTTTTATTCTTGTTTCTTTATTCTGAACATTTTTTTTTGTGTTATGCCATGTTTCATTTTCATCGATATCACATACACTACTACTTTTTTCGTTTTCTTCATCTCTGCTCTCTGACAGTAATTCTTCCTTTAAAATATTGTCATCACACAGATTTGATACATTTTCTATAGAAATTGAATTAAATTTGTCAATAGAAATCTGTTCAATACTATATGGAAATTCGGATTTAATTTTATCGCATTGATATTCATTTGCTTTTTGTTTTAGAGGGTCTAAATCTTTCTGTCCATTTGTATTTTTGTGAATACTTTTAACATGAACAAAAAATTTATCTACTTCTTTGAATGGTGCTTCACATAGTATACACAAAAAGTTGAATACTTCCTCTTCAGATATAAAAATCTCGCCACATTTATGCGAACTTCTTGAATTTTCATCTAAAAAAATAAAAATTGATGAAGTATTTAAAATTCTGAGTATCATTTTTTGTTAACTACAAATAAAATACTATATAGATAAAAATCGTTTGTCAACACTTGAATTTGAAAAAAACAAACACTTTCAATTGGTTGTGGTATGTTAATTGTTAATGGTAGTAATGTAGTAATAAATTAAAATTCTATTCGTAGACTTTTTGACTATGTGATGCTACTAACCTATTATATTGTTCAGTGTAGAAAATTCATTTTCAGAATTTAAAATCTCAATGAAATCTTCTTTTAAACATAGAAAGTCCATGATTCGAATTAAAATTTTCATACAAATTATTTATTTACTTTTCAAAAAGAAATGTTATAGCAAAAATACAATTGATTAAACTACAAACCGACATACGACATTTATATGTCAAAAATTTTTTAAACACATTGTAGTTGTATGTAATTGAATTTAATAAAACGACAATGTCAATTACAAACTACATTATCGCTTGCGACAAAATTAAAACTTTCTAATTTTGTCACTTGTCGTCTTGGAAGAAGCAGACTCAATTCATTTTGACAATCCATTTTTGAAAAAATTTCAGTTACTTTTTATGTTTTAAATTTTTGAATTTTGAAATGAAAGAAAAAATGATTATTTGTATAATGATATACAGTGTTTTGAAAAAATCTGCATACACCAAATTAATATGCAAGAAAATTGAAAAAAGTAATATGACAGGCTTGTAGTTCAAAATTTTTCTTTTATCATAATAAATGTATATTAAATTTAATTCAAGAAACAAAAAAAATTTAAAAAAAATACAGTTAAAAATATTCATTTGTTATATCTAATTTTTATTATTCGAAAACCTGTTACAAAAGTCTGCATACAGTTCAATAAATGAAAGTTTAATATCTAGCTGGCCATTCTTCAATTACCAGCCGCATTAGTTGTAGTTTTTTCGATATTTCTCTATGCCTGAATCTTCCTCATAATTCTGTTCATATATTTTCTAGAATTTATCGATTTTATCGCCTTATTTAATTCATAACAACGACATTTCCTGATCATCTGTTTGTCTTCTGTCGTATGTCGCTTTGTAGTTTAATTGTATTTATGCTAAAAACAAATAAATTCTTATGCTGTATTTACAATAAGCCTGTTCCGTCCCGTCACGATCCGTTCCGACACGTTTCAAAACATACATGTTATAATAAAACGGAACGGTATATAGTAAAGTTGAAAGTTAATAATGATAATTTATATGGAAACAGGTTATGTTATCCGTAAAAATTTGAAATTTGTTCAACTTCAACGTTTCGCATCGTTCCGTTCCGTTTTGCTATATTACTATATCATTTCAATACTTTTTATATTATTATATATAATTTTAATTATTTTCAATATTAAAATGTACCTGTCTGTCTGTGTACCTACGCTTTTTTTGCGATCGTATGCAATCTTTATGCATTTGTGAAATTCTGGCATTTGCATATATGTATGCATTTTCGAACATTTGATTTTTGTCACTTAACGATCTGACTGCATTTTCAAAAAATTCCATAATTTTTATGTGCATATATGTAAAACTATAACCTAAATAGACGTGACGGGACGAAAGAAATTAAACGAACGTAAATACTCGTTTCATAAGTTTGACAATTTGCCCTAAATAGAAACGATTCGAAACGAGTAAAATTGTGTATGAGTATTGAGTGGAAACAAGTGTAAATGTGTATGAAACGAGTTGAAACGATAAAATGTACGACCGCTACGGCACTATCCGTTTCGTCTCGTTTTGTCTATTTGACATTTAAACTTATCGAAATTGAACGAACGTAAGAACACGTCCATTTAGGCTAGTTCTATGTGCCACAGTACTATCGTATGTAACGTTTCGTTTCGTTTGGTCTCGTCACGTCTATTTAGGTTATAGTATAGCTTAAATCATAACTTTGTATTATGACAGAAATTGTAATACTTACTTGTATCACAAGCTGTAGTTTTTCTACATTTTGGAAAGTCAATTAGTAAACTTAATAATTTATTTTGTTTTCATTTATTTTAAAAAATTCATATAAACTTCATAATATATTGTAAGTAGTAAAATAAACATTTTTTTTTATTAATTGCAATAACTTATAAATTTAAGTACATTTATACTACATAATATTATAAAATATTACAAAATATTATATGTACATATGTATGTAATGTTGAATTTTTTTTTTTATTTTTTATTTTAAATAATTCTTTATGGTTTATTTATTAAAATCAATAAGAATTATTCATTTTATTTGTGTTTTGGTTTTCTTCTTCTTGTTTTTAATTTTCCATTTTAAATAAAATACATAATGTGTAATTTTTATGTTTTTTTTTTGTTTTTTTTTGTTTAGTTGGATACATTTTTACAATAATTTTAATTCGGTTATTTACGAATTTCATGTTTTCTTAATTCATTACATTTACTAATATACCTATACTAATATTTTCATTTATTTTTATTTACTTTTTTGTATTTTTTTTTTATTTTTCTTTTATTTAATTTTTTTCTTTTCATATTTGACTTATAATTTTGTTTTCTTCTTTATTTATAGATTTATATTATAATGAAAATAAACAAACGAAAAAACAAAAAAAAACATCACACAAAATACATTTCTTATAAAATTTAGATTTTATTATACATTTTTTTTTTTATTAAGGTTAAAGGAGTTTTTAAAATGTAATCGATACTCATTATAAATGTATTCATGTAATTCAGCTACAAAATCTTATGTAATTCTTTATGCTGAATATGTATTAAGTATGACCATGATTGACTGAATTTTTTTTTTGTTTGTTTTTGTTTTAAACGAATCATCATACATAATAATGGATGAATTCATTGATACCCAAAGTTTTTGGTATATGTAATTATGTAATTCTGAATCTTGTAGTCTAAAATCTGTCTGTATTAAAATCGTATCGATGCATTTTATAACTCACAGCCTTATAATATTTATTGATTTTAAATATATGTTAATATATATGTATGTATGTATATATATTTATGTATATATTTTTATGAAAATCGATAAATAATTAAATGATTTTTAATTTTTACTGTAAAACAATTAAAATAGTATATTCGTAATAATATTATATGTATACATAATATTCATTTTATATTTTAGTAAAAACAATTATTTTATTATTTATTTTTTAATTTTATATTATAATATATTTTTAATATGTGTATAATGTATATGTAGATATGTAAAAAATAAAAGTAAAATATAAAAATATTAATTATGTATTGTTAAATAATTATAAAATATTTTTAATAATTATAAATTTAATTTTTATTGTTATTAATTTTATTGTTTTAGGAAGACAATGATAGATTGAATTCATTTAAACGTGAAAATAACAATTAAATTTTAAAATTCAGCATGTATGTATTTTAAGTAAATAGGTACCGCTATATAACTATCAAAATTCGATTTTCATTTTATTGTTTATGAATTTCGATAATGATTTTAAGTACCTACTGTATTACTTCTCTGCACTTAATTGAAAAACAAAAAAAAAAAAATTATTTATTTATTCATATTTATATAAAATATCATCACAATTATAATTAGTATGTACACATATACATAATGGCCCGCACTAATAACATTCTACTACATTCAGCTTTATATTAGTATCGCTACTAACATGAAGTTAAATAAATTAATGTTAGCTTTAAATTTCTGTATTAATAACACTAATAATTTGAACATTATTTTGGAATACATAGTTTGATGTATTTAACAATCATAGTATGCGCTTTAAAATTGATAATAAATTTATAATAAAGACTTTAAACTTGGCTTTTTAGAAGCTGACACTAAAGTCTTTGCTAAAATTGTTATTGGTACACTTTTTTGCTAAAAGTCAACTTTTTTTTAAATAAAGACTTTAATATACTGTTATTAGTACGGGCCAATATGTATAGATAATTACAATAAATCAAATACAATATTTATATAGAAATACTCATATGTACATATCGTTTATATTAATTCTTAATTAAATTTATTTTAATTTTTTTTTTTTTTTTTTTTTTAAAAAAATTTTTAATTTTGGTTTAATTGTTAGTTAGTACCTTAGAGACAGACATAATATGATATCAAAGTATAATTAAAAATTAAAATTTAATTAAAATACTAAACGAATTATACAGAGATCGAAATTATTATAGAACCTGATATACATTTGTTTTTTTTTTTTTTTTTTTTTTTTTTTTTTGTATATCATATCACTCTGATGAATTTTTGTTACCTAAAG
Organism: Villa cingulata; assembly: GCA_951394055.1. Lineage (NCBI taxonomy): Eukaryota > Metazoa > Arthropoda > Insecta > Diptera > Bombyliidae > Villa > Villa cingulata. Next base: position 50,251,889 of record OX596017.1, on the reverse strand, counting down.
GATAAATTTTGATGTCAAAAATTAGCATTATTTATTTATTTAAAAGAAAAGTTTCAAATCGATTTTATTTTAAGTAATAAGCTAAATCAAAATATTCTTGAGAACTTTTTTAGGGCATAGATGTAGGAAATAAAGAACTGGATGAATTATGGTACATTGTAACACAGTTGAAATTCTAGCAGGATACATTATAAAAAAATGTAAAAAGAAAAAAATCTTGCTCTCGAAACAGCAATATCTCAAAGGGAAAGTATAATTCATCATGGACATGGGTAAATCAGTTACCTGTAGTTTGTATCAGTATAGATCGCAAGAAATTCTGTGTTTAGAGATTTTGATTTGATGATTTTGTGTTTGTGAATTTTGATTTGAGGATTTGTGTACAAAGGAATTTTGTGTTATGGATTTTATGTCAATAGTTAATTTTTTTTTTTTTTTTTAGGATTTCGTATCTGAGGATTTTATGTTTGAGGATTGTATGACACTCTCCCGTTATCGGATATTCAAGTTAGAGCAAATGTATACTGCATTTCATTCCATACAAATATGATTTTTTTTTTTTTTTTTCTTCCAAAAATATGTATTGTAATACCACCATGTCATATGTATAATGTAATATGTATCTGTCTTTAAGGTACCTATGAGAAAAATTAAAAATAAATCATTTTATTAGTAATTGAAGAAGAGGAAGAAGAAAATTACATACATATGTATGTATGTATACATTTACAAAATTTAAAAATTTCTATCGTATTTAGAAATTAAATAATAAAATGGAAATTTTTTTTTTTTTTTTTTTTTACATTTATATATGTACATATATTACAAATATTTTAGATGTAAATAAAAAATAAAAAAAAAAAAAAAAAAACAAATTTATACAATTTCACTAGTTGTACCAAAATTAAGACCATTATTACGATGATGATCCATATGATCTTGTTCCATTTGTTCTTTTAATATTTCTAATTCACGTATACCAGATACAGTTACTTCATATTTATGTGTCATTAATGAACGATAAAAATGTATAGCAAATGCTAAAAATATAATAAGTACTGGAATTAATACAATACATGCTGACCATGCAGCTGATGGACTTAAATCATAAAATTTAACCCAACATAATATTGCGATCTCTAATAAAAATAATATAAGACCGAGTAATGTTGAAAAAGCCCATGCTGTTTCAATATACCAATGCAGTCTTTCATGTGGAGATTCATGTACTAATGATATACTATGTAAATTACATACAGTTTCAATATTTGGTAATATACATGTACTAATCATTAATGCTAACATATGAACAGCAACTAATAATGTTGTACATAATGCAAATGCTACCAACATTCCATCTGGTACTTTTGTATCGTTATTTAATTGAACTTCAACCATTGCAACCTAAAAAAAATAAAAAAAAATAAAAAAAAAAATAAATACCTATATATGTATATTTAAAAATTAATATTTGTTTTGTTTTTTTTTTTTATATAACATTTATGTAATAATAAAGAGAAAAAAAAAAGAAAAAATAAAACATAAAATTGTAGTGAAGAAAAAAAAATATGTATAAATAAATAAATAAAATAAAAACAAAATACATATACGTAAAAATTCATGTACATAGATTTAATTTTTTTTTTTAATTTTATAAATACATATATATTACATACAATGTATATAGAGCTGTTTTCTTTGAAAGTGTTGTAAGCCGATTTTTGACAAAAAATTAGCTAATGATAAAAATGAATACAATTTACTATGAATATGAACTTTTTATTTATAAAATTTTTCCAAAAAAATCTGTTAAAATTTTGGTAAGAGAAGGAAAATTAGAGATAAATTTGTAGGGGAAAAAACGGAGGGAAGCATTTTACCCCCAAATTATATGCACTGAACAAAAATGTTGAAGAGTTTTTTAGAAAACTGAAACGATTGGAAATATTAGATGTTGGGGACATATAAAGATATACGAGTATGTATGTCAATCTCAACAGTGTAGATGTTAGTATCGCAAATTGTTCTTGTGGTCGTCTTTTAAGAGAAAAAAGCAGAACCGAAGAGTTTGTTGTTGGAATTTGTAGGCAATGTGATAGAATGAAACGTTTTAAATTCTTCACAAACACAATGCAAACAAAGATTCCAACAATTAAACATCTTAAACTTATTTATTATTTCACTTTAAATTTAGAAAATGGTATTATAAGCGGAATGCTAGAACTTAACAGCAAAACAGTCAACGGTCTTATTACAAATATTCAGAAAAAAAAAATCAGTGTATTTGACTTAATATCTGCACCAATTGATGGTTCTATATATGTACGAGTATTTAGAAATATAGTAATAACCTAACACGTTTATATCATCATTCCAGACCCATCACATTCGAAAAATTTAGAGATATAATTGATTTATTACCGTTTATCCCTCCAGCAATATATTATGACTATTTTAAAAAACTTGATCATATTGAAAAAAGTTAAAACATATTAATTGTAAGAATATAAATAATTTTGGTTGAATGCTAAATGTTGAAATAAAACCTTTTTATTTTTGAAGTATTTCATAGAATTTTCATAAAATAAAATTGGTTTGTTTCAATTGAGAATCCGTAGTTAATATTTTGTAAATGTAAGATTTTTACTTTTTGCTGACTTTGCTAAGTCATTTTTCAATCTTTTGAAGTAATTAAAAGTATAAATTTTTGTTAATCACATTTAAAAAATGATTACATCATAAATTTAAATCAATATAATATTTATAAAAAATAAAAAACTAGTGTAATAACATATAATCCATATTTTTCAAATTATTCAAATGCAAAATCTTAAATAATCTCCATATAAAATAAAATACATACTTACACCACTTTCAAAGAAAACAGCTCAATATGTGTATTAAGTGCAGACGGATACTCAGTCCATTATGACACCACTGATCAGTTATTCTGTCACATATATACATATCATTCAGTTTATCATCAGTTTCAGTAATCAGTTACTGGTGTACATTGCTGATGGGAAATTAATGATCGACTAGGGCGAGAGTAGGGATCTGGTTGGGATTCGAACTGCGATCTCAAGATCAGAAGACCCAACACCGCAATCATCGAGCTGTTCAAGCCCCATAGATTTAATTGAATGGCTGAATTTCAAATTTCTTCTCTTCTTTCTCGATTTGGTTACATTATTATTTTGAATTTAATTGGAATTTTTTTTAATTTATTTACGAGAAAAATAATAATATAAAATTGAGTACCTATACAATTTTTTGTTTTGCATTCAATTAAATTTTAATAATTGCGTAAAATTTCAATAAATAATCATGTAAATAACATAAAAAAATATATATATACCTATATTTAATTATAAATACGTACGTATGTATACTTAAAATTTTCTTCAACACAAAATAAATAGAAAATTTTTGAAAAAAAAAAACAAAAAAAAAAAAAAATAAATGATAAAAATCTTGTAAATATAAGTAAATGGGTTACATACTACGTATGAGTATATCTAAAATACAGAATGAAATAAAAACAAAAAAAAATACATAAGTACATTTATGTACGTACGTATATACACAATAATTTATTATATCTCATATCACTTATGTATGTACATGTACTATGTACGTATATGTTTTGTTTTCAAAATTATATATTTAGTCATATTTACAATACGAACTGATGCTGATTTAATTCGATTCGATTCAAACTCAAACTACATACATAATAAAATTAATTGCATATATACAGTGTGTTTCACTACAGAAAGCATTCGATTTTATCTATAACCTTTTAGTTACAGGTAACATTTTTTGCCTATATAAGGAGCAATCGAATCTCTAATTCGCAGTATAATTTTTTTGCTGTAAGTGGCATTAATTATTTTTTACAATAGTAAAAGTGAAATGAGTTCATATTAGAAGGTGCGATTTGAAGCAGCATTTTTAGTTAGCCATCCTAAGGAACCAAAAACGACTGTAGCAGAAGCAGATAGGTATCTGAAAAAAACAAGATTCTTCATTAAAATATGGAATCAACGTTACCTGGAAACTGGTTTTGTAGATGACGTGCATGGCCTCGATCGACAACAAAGCGCAACGATAAGAAGAAAAGATATTATTAGAAAATCCTTCAATATCGATTCGACAAGCACATGAAAAATTATCGAAAAAGGGTATAAACATCTCCACTTTAACTATTCAGCGAATTCTCAAAGAATTTCAAATAAAAAATTTGACAACGATGCAAAAACTTTTATTGACAAGTTCCCATATGGAAAAAAGGTTACTATGGAAGAATATTAACCGAGATTGGGAGTAACGGATGAGAATTCACGGATGAGGCTTCTTTTCTCTGAACGGTACATAGAACGTACTGTAAAACACCCTGCAAAGGTACACGTTTATGGGGCCTTTTGTCAAAAGGAATTCGGTTATTTGATATGCTTCACGGGGATGCTGGATGCAAAACGAAATACCAAAATATAAAAAAATGGGTTGTTACGATCAACAAATAACTGGTTTGGACACAGAAATTGAGATTGGATTCTTCAAGAAGACAATTACCCCAAACATCGGAGTCAACTTTGCACCCAGTGGAAATCTCAAAATGGGATCAATACTATGGATTGGCCTTCACAATCCCCAGATTGTAACCCTATTGAAAATGTGTGGGCTTACATGAAGCAGAAATTGCGGGGATTAAAAATAAAAAACACAAATCATTTAATTCGAGTGCTAAAAAGAATTTGGAAGAACTTTAGCGAGGAGTACGCCAAGAAATTAGTGGAAAGTTGTAATGAAAGATGCGCCATGTTATTGAAGGGAGTGGAGACTGGACGAACTATTGAATATAACACGAATTAGAGTTTATACAGCTGATTAAAATAAAGTATATATCTAGTCAAAACAATCGTTCGTTTTTTATTTTTTGCAGGCTGTCTGTAGTGAAACACACTGTAGGTACTCATATTAATACATTATATCAAATCACATATTATTTGTTTTTGAAAAATAATGTAACAAAGAATTTTACAGCACATAACAGTTTTTTATTTAAAACTACATACTATATAGAACGACTAAAAATGTACAGGTGCTAGGTATTATAAGGATGAGGTGTTTTTGTGTGTGAATATGTCTGATGTGTATGTTTATCTATATGTAAATTATTTTCTTTGATGATTGTTATTTTTATTGTGGCCTATAATTTTTTTTTTTTTTTTTTTTTTGTTTTTAATATGAGAATTTAATAATAAAAATTTCTCTTTATCTCATTTTTAATTTTAATTATTTTTAATTATAGTAGATATTCGATAGTAATTCATAGATCTAGACCTAGACAGACATATAATGCATTTTTTTTCTATTTGAATATTGAAATGTTTATGATAAATTTTGTGCATTATTTTTTATTGTATTTTAGCCTAGATAAGAATACAGATATTTCACTGCCTATATTAAAAATGTAACAAAATCAAATTCATATGAAGCTATTTTATTGGGTCCAGAAGGCCGATTCTCGTTCTGTGAAAATGTGAGAAATGTGTGTCAAAAATTTTTTTCATTCCTAAACATTTCATTTTCATTTCTCATTTTTGTAAGCAAATTGATTCTGTTTCAACTAATGAGAAAGGCTGATGAAAATGAGTCTGAATGGAATATTATATTGGAAAATTTTTCTCACAAACATCAAATTGACATCATTTACGTTAAATTTGTTTAAAAATTTTCATTGTTATAGGCGTACTATGACAGAAAATAAAATGAATACCTACTAGACTTTAGTGTTGGTATTGATATATATGATTAATAAAGTAAATAATATATATTTTAAACTTTTTGACAAGAAATCCAAAGATAACCTTTAACTCATTGATTCTCACTATCATAAAATATGATAAGAAAATTTTTTTCATATGAATAAATTTCACTTTTTCACAGAACAAAAATCGCACACATTGAAATTCTCATCGCACTCACTGAAAAGTATTCTCATTCTCATTTTCACAGAACAAGAATCCGCCATCAGATTCGAGTCTTGGAAATATTTAAATTCAAAATGTACGTTAATATTTTAATATTGTGTGTGAAAATATATCTTTATCTATGATTTTAGTTAGTTTTCTGTTATATTATATTGTTACAACATTATTAAGTATGTGCTTTTGAAATCAATATTATTGACGGTCTTAATAAAATTGTAATTATTACGGACATAACATATCATTATATCACTATTCATTTTATTACAAAAGTCTATATCATATTCATAATACATAATAGGTACGTATTTGAATTATATGACAAAATATTTAGTGGTTGGTTGGTTGGTTTGTTATAGTGATTTACGATTGATTGTAGTAGTGTCCACAACAACCCCATACCACGAACAAAATTGAAATGTCTGAATTATCAAGCAACTACTGTATAATACATAATACCTAGTTACTATTTAAATAAAAACTAATATGAATTAATTGTGTACAACATATGTGTACGAGGGCAGATCGACAATGTTTTGTGGAATGGTATATTTTTGTAGGGATAAATGAAACTTGTTAGATTTATTTTTCAATATAATCACCTTTATTACAAAATTTCATTTTTTACAACGCTCTGAAAGTAATTCTAATTCTCTAAAAATGAAACTTTGATATTGACCGTCAAAGTACGTACTCAATACTCATATCTCTGGCTATACCTTCAGTTCTTCATCGTTTTTATTCATTCATTTTCACTTTCACTGCGAGATCACTTTCCTTAAATAACTGTCACAAAATTACTAGATAACAAAATATTAATTTCAAACCTCGTTTATATATATATCTTCAAGGGTCTGATCTATCGGCCATATAAAACATAGATTCGGGAAATTCCCAAAAAAATACAATCAATTCGCAAAAATTTTTGAGCTGTCCCCATACATGCATATATATTTGTGTATGTATACTTTTTAAATTTGCTTTATATATATATATTTTTTGTTTGTTTTGTTTTTAGATATTTCATTTCATTTTATATTAAATACGTAAATGTATTATAGGTACAACATGTAATATCTGTGCAATTACATAAATATGAAATGTAGTTTTTTTAATATCAAATAATACGTACACACATTTATATTTACACATGCATATAATTTACAATAAATACATATACATATGTATATGTTGTTCGATAAAATTAATTTCAATTAATAACAAAAAATATAAGTCATAAGAAATATTGAAAATAATTATAAGAAAATTAAAAAAAAAAATTAAAAATAAATAAATGATAAAAAATTAAAATTAACAACATTTGTATTATTTTATTTTATTTTATTTTTTAATTTTTTTTTTTTTTTTTTTTTTTTTTTTGTTAAATTTTACTTACCATTGCAAAACCAGATAATAATGCAGATGTTTTACTAGATGCCTTCAATTTAGCTCTACTCAATTGTAATTTTCTCCATGATAAGTAGCTAGGCGAATGTAAATCTTCTCCAGATTGTGACATACTGCTATTACCAGATCGTCTTGGCTGGAAACGGAAATTTATAGTATGACGATTATTATGTATTTTTAATGGTCGGCAGCAATCACAAAATTTATAATCCTGTGGAAGTATAATTCGTGTATTACAACTTAAATTAGATCGAGAGCAACTGAGACTTGTGTACATTTTTCATATTCCTTATATTTTTATTTCAAAAGTTATTGTATATTATTTATTCTTCTGCCTTTTTGTTTTCTCTCTATTTTATTTTGTATAGGTTACAAAAAAAAAAAAAAAAATAAATAAATAAAAGAAAAACAAAAACAAAACAAAAAAAAAAATACGAAAATAAATGAATATATGTAATTTTTCTTGATATATAAATGTTTTTGTTCTTCTCTATATATTCTTTGAATTATTTATTGATGTTGTTATATATATATATATATGTACATATGTATATTATTATTATATTATATTGATGCGATTGTTGTTGTTGTTGTTGTTATTATGATTATTATTATTGTTGTTGTTTCTGTTGCTGTTTTATTATCGTTACTGTTGTTGCTTTATATATTATGTTGGGATGCTGCCTAATTAAAAATTTTTGTTTGTTTTTGTGTATAAATCTTTATAATATTACATAAGTAATATGCACACAAATATATGTATATATAATATATAAATGTATACTGTACATATTGAATCTTATATACATATACATATGTAGTATTTATATAAAAATGCATATAATAAAGTACATTTTTATTTTATAATAAATTATACATTTAATGTCATATACAGATTAATAATATGTGTATATAATGTTATACATATTATGTATTATGTATATCTGTACATGTATGCACATTCAAAATACTATTGTATATAAATTATAAAATTATACATTTCATTTTTTTTTAAGTAGATTTATTAAATTGATTTGTTTTTGAGATTATTACATTTGCAATATACATATTCTAATACATATATAAATCTACTGTCACATGAATCTGAATCTGAAACGTAAAATTTGTGATACAGAATTAAATTTTTTTTTTTTTTTCATTCTGATTGTGATTCTAAAATTTAGTTTTCAATTCAATTTTTCTTTAAATTTGTTGTTGTTAAAGAATTGATTTTTACTAGAATTTACCAGATACTTAGTTCAGTTCACTAATTGTGATATTTACTATTGATCATGGTTCAGTGGTTCGCAGCTATGAATTTTGATTCAGATTTCAGATTACATAGTATGTGACATGTTACATTATTATTACTGTCAGTATATAAGCATGTATAATCTGAAAATTTAATCAGATTACAAAACGGAAATAAGAAACGAAATTTTTTCAGTGCCATATACATACTCATATGTGTAAAATATCACATTTACTATAATGCATCTGAAATTGAATCTAAATTTTTCAGATTCAGATTCATGTGACATTAGAATAATTATTAATAATATTTAAAAATCAAAGATATTACATGTCTAGTATAATTATATATGTATGTATGTATGTATTTACATTTCGTATTCACATAGAAACATACGAATACAGTACACTTGCGCTAACTTTAATCCTCGATAACTTTGAACTATCTATCCAGTAAATTGATCTGTCAAAAACTTAACAAAATTTTCTCTACTCTATAAATTGAAATCTAAACTTTTATATTCTCTAAATATGGAAAATTTTGTAAAAAAATGTTCATGCATGTTCGATAATTGTCTTTATTTTTTCGATATACAATAATTGTACATTACGCAATATAATATCTTCTTCTTTTATGGCGCTACAGCCCATTCAGTGCCCTGGCCTCAGCTAAACTTCTCCTCTACTCATCCCTATTAGAGGCTTTCTGCCTCCAACACCGACTCCATCCCAGTTTCTTGAGATCTGCTTCCACGTTTGCCCACCAATCTCAGTCTTGGGCGTCCTACTGGTCTTTTGTCTTGTGGTTTGTGAAGAAAAATTCTTTTGATCACGCGATCTTCGTCCATTCTCCAAAAATGGCCCAGTCACCGCAGCCTATTGAACTTAATGAAGCTCACTATGTCAACGTCGCTAAATAATTGATATATAACTCGTCGTTAGTCCTTATTCTCCAAATATCTCCTTCTTTTATAGCTCTAAAGATTCTTCTTAATAATTTTCTTTCAAATGTGCCCAGGATTTTACACTCTTTAGCTGTCAGAGTACGAGCAAAATAATGGTAAATAGTCATTTTTTATGTTTATTTTTTCATTGCATGATTATGATTGCAGCAGGGTTTCTAATATTCAGTCGTGAGTCGTCTTTCAATATATGTACATATAATATAATCAATATTTTTTTGTGGTAATTTTGTTATTTATTAAATTAAAAGAAATGAATTTAATTAAAGGCCAAATATGTATGATTATTTTTCAAAAGTAAGTTAAAAAACTTAAATTGTCGAATAATAATAATTGTTTTATTGTCGAGTTCGGTCAAGTTAGAGCGAATGCACTGTATTATTTTATACATTTTGTACTTTTATAAATACAATATAAAAAATTACCAAATACATACCCATACACTATAAAAATATATATGTAAATTCATACACAATTACATTTATATGTGTACTTAATATACAATATTAAAATATACATGTTCAATATATTCAATATTATAAAAATAAATTATTGTGCATTTATACATATAAAATATTCTAAGATGTAGCTATCCCTACTTATATGTACATATGGTACACACGTAAGTATACGTATTCGACTATAGTAATATACCTATACAAAATTTAAAAGAGATTATATTTATGAGTAAACTTTATAATTTATTAAGATCATGAACTATATATGTATTTACAATTATGTGTTTATTGTTGTAAATATATCATTTCATTTAAATACAGACATATACAGGATGATTCTATTCAACATGTACATATTGGTACCATGGTATTATTTGAAGTGTTTCACGAAAAAAAATTGTACTAGCAAAAATTTCTATCGACTTTATTTTCGACGCTAGAGGGCGTTGAAAATTTTAAGTTTTTTTCATGACCTTCTAACACAAAATCGTGTATAACTTTTTGTATATTCTACTTTAGAAGATTTAGTGTTCTAGAGAAGTTCTAGAGAATAATAGAAAACTAAATTACCTTTCTTTTGATATAATACAACAGGTATAAATTTAGAATTCGGTTCTAAATAAAAAATAAGTCCTCAAGTCAAAATTTATGATGAATTTTTTAAAAAATTTTGAGTATAAATTATATGTTCCTGATGAAAAAAAATTTGCTCTACAAAAAATATTTTAATTTTTGAAATCGAAACACAAAAATGTTCTCTTTCAAAATAAGATAATTAGAGCATAATATATTTATCCGTTATCAAGTTATTTAGGAGGATCAAAAGCGTGCAGAAATGTGCACACAGAAATCGAGAGCGGAGCGGAGCTGAGCTTATCAGCGCTGAAAATTCAAATATGTACATTACAATTATTGTAAATGCGCACACCAACAGCGGACCTGAACTGATTAGCTAGCGCAACTAGATGCTGATTCTGTTCGATCGATTATTTTTCTTTGTTTACATAATAGTCCACATAATAATAGTTCACATTCAATTGTGTGCTTTTGATGTTGAAAGTGCATAGTTTATTTTGAAATACCTACCTACATTGCAAATTAAAGAAAATATAGATTATGAAATTATTAATAAGTGAAGTTTGCTTAAAACCATCTCTTTCGGATAAGTCGAACAAAAATTATTTAAATCGAATAATTACAAATAAAATATGGAATAAGATTTTTTTGGGTGTGCTGCTGCTGTCGTAGTTCATTATAAAAATGATGAAATTCTTCAAAAATTTTTATTATTTTTTTTTTATTTTATCTCATGCACTCATATTCTTTTTATTTTCGAATAAAAAAATTTTTTTTTTCGCAATACACTATTTTCACACAAATAAGGAAACAACGGAATTTTAATGACACAAAATTTAATATCTTTTTGCATTTAAATGAATATATGTATGCATATATATATATATATATATATGTAGGTATATTAATTATTAATCTTAACAATTTGATAGCTTCAGCGCTTCAGCTTTAATCAGCTCCGCTTTCTGTGTTCGCACGCGGCCATCCATAATACTTAAAATTATTGAGCTTCCTATGTACTACATAAATTATATACATTATGTACTTACAACATATATAATGTATTTATTATATTATTAGCTTTTTACTTTATATGTATGTATATGTAAATAAATATATGTATATTAATTTTCTTTGAATAATCAAAATATTGCCAATTCTTTTTTTAAAATTTTATTTTATTTCACTGTTTTTTTCTTTTTTGTCATTAATTTATTTTATTTCATTTATAAGAAAGAAAAAAAAAATGTTTATATATACATATACAAAAACACCTAATTAATACATAACTAAAAATATCTTATTATTATTTTATATACAATATAAGTATATATTATAATGCTCATATATGTGATAAATTTCGGTAATACATACATATATATGTATGTACGTGCATAACTAAAATATACAATAAACTTGTATTTTATAATAATATTATGTACTATATAGAATATTTATACATAAATATAAAATGTAAGCACTTTATAAATAATGTAATCGTAATGTAAATAATAATATGAATTATTTATCTGTGCGGTATAACGGCGGTTTATTATTAAACTTAAATTGTAGGTACATATGTATATAAATATATTACCTATACGACGATTACAAGAATGTTATATGTACATAATAGCTGTGTTCCTTTCACATGAGCAAAATACTTAAAAATCAGTTTGGTTTAATACTTCACTAAATTTTTATGTGTGAACTGCTCAAAAAATTTTTCAAAAGTATCTAGTTCACTGATACTTTGTAAGTACTTAGTTACGTTATTTCTTTCTACCAGATGTCTTTTTAGTTTTAGAATATCCAACAGATGGAAATTGACTGTTTATGTTAGATTTCTTGGTATAAACAAATATCATATGGAGTGTTTTATATAAATCTATAATATAAATTTTTCAAATTTAAAGTAAAATAATTTTGCTTCACTTGTCAAATTTTATTTATGTTTCTTTGAATAGTTTGAGTCATTGCTAAAATATTTGCTTAGAAGTACTTCGCTCACGTGACAGGAACACATCTAATATATACCTATATACAATTTTAAATACATATAAATATAGTACGAGTACTTACGAGTCTATATATATAATTAAAGCAAAAAAAAAAAAATTTATATATGCGGTAAAATAAAATAAAAATGAGAAAAAATATGATTTGATTTTTCTTTATTTATTTTAATGGTGCTTTAAATACTAATAGGTGTACATATGTAGGTACTTACTACTACGATACGCGTTTAAAATTAATGAAAAAACACGTGAGAAAATTTTTAATGATTAAATAATTATTATTGTTGTAATAAGAATATCACATCACAACATTGATGAATCAACATACAATACAAATGTATATATACCTAAATATTCTTCTATAAATACAAATATGTAATATATACAGTAAACTCGCGACACGATAGCGTGAATACGAAAAATTTTCTAATGTTCACATTGACGGGGGGATTTTTTTTTTTTTCTATATCAAATATCAAATGTACAATTTAAACTAAAACAACATGTTTTTTAACTTTTTTTTTCTTGCAATTTTTTTTTTAATATATACTTAGTTTCTTCGCGAATTTTTCTTAGTACATACATACATATACAATCATATTCATAACTTTTGTACCATTTTGATTTGATCAATTCAACGTTTTATAGTAAACAATTCTACAACTTCATGTTTTCACATATTTTTTCAAATTTTTACATCTGATTTTTAGTAACATCACGTACTATATATACTTTTTAGCTAAGCCTTGTTACACACTTAACATCTTTGTTATTACATTTTTCAATTATTATTTTTGATGTTTCAAAAAAAGGGATAAAAACTTAACTTTTTTACCCATTACTCACGAGTCACGACTATATAATATATGTATGTGTATATATAATTAACCTTTCCATAATAAGGTATGTATACCTAAATACAAATAATGATATTAAACTGATAGAAAATCGAACTCATAAATAATTTATATTATGTACATATATTAATTATACAGTTTGTTACAATAATTCGACTAACGCGCTAATGTGATTTTGGGTTAAAAAAAAAAAAAAAAAATAATTCATATGATATTTATATCCTGATTCCCGTATGAAATTCCATGAAAAACATTTTACAGAGCATTTCTTTACCTTTACACAGAGTAATCAATATCAAAATTATTGTCTTCATGTTAACGAGTTAATCACATTAAGCATTCATTGTTCATGTTATCGCGAGTTGACTATATTATGGTGAGAGATATAAAAATACATCGAATTTATGTGCATATAAATAACATAATAATATGTGATGTTATGTGTATACTATACATAATTCATGTAATGTACAAAGGAAGAAAAAAAAAATTTTTTTTAATTTTCTTTTTTACAATAAACCGCAAATTGTCTCAGATATAATTATCAAATTATAGTGAAAAGATGAATATCATATTATCGATAAAATGATATTAGGTATTGTAGGTAAATAATTTTATTTTTCATTTTAAATTTAATAATAATTTTGAAAAGTTAGAAAAGAAGAATAAGAAGAAAATAAAAATTTAAATAAATAAATAAATAAAAATAATTATATAAATAATGTGCAATACGTTTTAGAACTAATAGCTGTGTTTCTTTCACGTGAGCGAAGTACTTTTGAGCAATTATTTTAGCAATGACTCAAACTATTCGAAGAAACATAAATAATCTTGACAAGTGAAGCAAAAGATAAGCTTAAAATTATTTTACTTTAAATTTGAAAAATTTATATAAAACACTCCATATGATATTTGTTTATACCAAGAAATCTAACCTAAATAGTCAATTTCCATCTGTTGGATAATCTGAAACTAAAAAGACATCTGGTAGAAAGAAATAACGTAACTACTTACAAAGTATGAGTGAACTACTTTTGAAAAATTTTTTGAGCAGTTCACACATAAAAATTTAGTGAAGTATTAAACCAAACTGATTTTTAAGTACTTTGCTCATGTGAAAGAAACACAGCTAATATATACATATAGCTAAATTCATTTATATTAGGTGCTTTCGTTTTGTCAATTTCAAGTACTATTTGCGAGTAGAAAAGGTAAATGTTTGTGCTATATACCATCTACTCGCAGCTATGTACTCATGAAAAATTTTTCAAGTAACTGGAAGTAGATGCAAGTAATTACGAATAATTTAAGTTGCGTTCGTTTTAACAATTTATCTTAGACACATTTTAGTAAGTACTCACAATCGTAAGTACTTGAAATTGCCAAATCGAAAGTACCTATGATAGATAAATGTTGTAATTTTGATTAAACTAAAATTTAAAAGGTGTTTATAATATAGAATTTTTTTTTTTTTATTTTATTCAAAATGTAAATATGTACATATGTATAATAACATAATATGTAATATAAATACGTAGTAATGTTGAATCGTAAATAAACATTAATATACATATGTAATACTATATATATTATATATAATACATTATATACATATAAAAAAAATGTATTTAATTGATAAAATTTATTGTTAATAATAATAAATATTGTAATAATCTGTATCTGTAGAATATATTTTTAATATAATTAATTCACATATTATAATTAATGTTACACATTTACGAATATATAAATAATATACATATATATATACATATATATATATATGTATTATATTTACACTTATTAAAACAACAACAATAATAATTTTATTTTTATCTTCTTTAAATTTTATATTATGACTCTAATTTTTTATTCAATAATCGAGAATGTTTTAAATTAATAATATACATATGTGTATTCCCTCTTCTAAAAAATAATTAATTATTTTTTTTCGTTTTTTTTTTTTTTTGTTTTTAAATAAAATTCCGTGAAAAATAATTTATTTATTAATTTTTTTTTTTTTGTATTATTAAATATTATTTTGTTAACTTTTACTTTGTACTTTATATAGAAATTATAAAAGTAAATAAATGATATTATTTAAATGATTATAATACATTTATGTACTAATTTATGTGTAAAATAGAGAATTAAATTTTATATACGAGTATATATGTAGAAAAATATTGTATACAAACAATGACAATTGTTGTACAAGAAAAAAAAAAAAAATTTTTTTTTTCTTTTTTTTTGTAGTCAACAAAAATACAATCATCATCTATGTATTCTTGTATATATGTAAATACATACATATATGATATGATGTGTAAGGTGTAAGTAATACGTAATATGGTAATATGTATCATAGTTTATAGTGAATGAACATGCGCAAAAATTCATTGAAAATTCATTGCATGTACATATATATTTTGTAAATAAATTGAATAGTATCAGTATCAGTATACATATTATACGATTACATATTAAATAAAATATACATACATATAAAAAGAAGTAAAAATATTTTATTTATATACGAGAATTTATAAATACAGTGCTTAACAAAACATTTTACAACTGACTCAAAATAAATGTTCAAGTAGATACCAAAATTATCTTGTAAAATATGAAATATGTACCAATACCTATCTAGAATTTCAATACAATATAAATTTATTTTTCACTTAAATAGCTAACATTAATGTCTATTATCATACATATAGTATATCAGGTAATTACAAAAATGTTTTGTTAACAATAAATTTGATAAATTGTTTTTATTATTGTTTTATTTTTTCGCTTAATAAAAAAAATTTGAAAAAAAATTTTTTTTTTTTTTTTTTTTAAATTAAATGTTAGAGGGCGCTTCACTTCCACAGCCTGTATTATCTCTGAAAAAAATGGCAAAAGATCACTAAATTCTGTCTTTGAAACACAATAACTCTTGAAATAAAGAACGTAGAGAAGCATATATAAGGTATCATTGAAGAAAGGGGGGAGTTTCCTTCAGATTTTTCTTAGACTAGATTCTTCTAGCTAGTACACCGTAGTTATTAAAGGGTGTTTCGTAGATTGAGTGCTAAAAATCTTCATCGCCCTCTAGCGGCTAAACGTTTGAGATTACCCCCCTCCCTCTAGAACGATTTTTTGTTTGTCTCGGCGAGACCTATCTACTGTGTGCCGGATGACCACCCGAAACCGGACACCCTGTATTGTATTGAAATTCTAGTTCTTTCATATTTTACAAGATAATAATTGTATATTCGAGCAGTTATTTTGACTTAGTTGCAAATATGTGTACATATGTTTTGTTCAGCACTGTATGTATTATAATGTCAAATGAATAAAATGAATTTTTCTCATAGCACATGAAATAATACTCATGTAAGACATAAATATTATAGTACATAGATAATATAGTGTATAATATAAAGTAAAGTATGAACGTATAAGTAATATGTATGGTATAAAAATAATGACATATGTATAATGATCGTGTTATATTTAATTATATGGTTAAAAAATTTACACTGTCTATGATACTGGTAATACTATTAATTTATTATTAATACCATTAATACATAGTTTCATTTTCATTCATTTATACATCGTATGTTATGTTCAAATATATTTCAAAATAATAATTTTCTATAAAAATTAAAATCCAACATTTTACTCTACTGTAAATTTATTTTCGATTGCTGGATAATTTTTTAAAATTATTTTATTGTGTCTATTTTGTTATATTTATATAAAAAAATTATTTCATAACTACACAGACTACATACTTACTAACAAACCAACTACCATTATTACCATCATCTTTATTATAATTTAAGTAAATTTTATTTTATTATATTTTTTTCTTTAAAGAATAATCATTGGTACATACATTGGTGTGTAAATAATTTGTTGTGCGTGCAAATGAAATGAAAAAAAAAAAAAAAAATTTTTTTTTTTTGTACGAGGTGAGGTGCATTTGGAAGCCGAAAAATCGCAATTTTGATAACTTTGACACCCTGTAAAAAGGAAATAAGGACATTTTTAAAAAATGTGCTATATCCAAGGACTACAATTCCTATCAAAGTATCTATGTTTAAAATTTAATTGAAATCGGTTAAGTAACTTCGGAGATAATTGGTGCACAAGATAGCAGATATCTCGAATTCTAATCTTAAATTAAATTGTAACTGAAATTATTTTTGAAAATTTTCAAAAATTTATAATTGATTCAAATGAAACGAATTTAAATAATATTAATTTTTTAAGTATTTAAATGTAGAAATAATAAAAAAGAAAATATGTATATAATTATAAAAAAAAAAAAAAAAAAATTACGTATTAAAAATTATACATACATACATATTTATATGAAATTATTTTAAGAAAATAAATATAAAATGTAGACATGTAAATTAATATTATACATATTATAATATTCATTCATTTATTATAAAATATGTGATTAAATTAGTATTAAAATTTGAATGCTATTGCAATATCATTTTTTTTTATTTTTATTTTATTCTTAATCTGAAAAAGTAAAAAATAATAAGTTATTGAATTTAAATATATGTATGTATATTTTTTTTAATTAAGTATACATACAATAATTATATAGTACAAGATACTGGATAATAATTGTTTCATTTTATTCATTTATTTTTTTCGTATATTTAAAGAAAAATTTTTTAAATATTATCGTAATATTTACATGAACAGATCATAACTGAAATATTATCTTTTGATGTAATATATATACGTATGTATGTATGGTAGTAAATCGACAAAATTTACATAATATATAATACATAAATATACTTACTCGAATAAAAATTACATATTAATGAATTTTTGAATAAAATAAAATTCATATTTTAATTTAAATCGAAAATTTACATTTTATTTGATCTTGAACTTGAATTTTTTTTTTTAAAAAAAAAGAAAAGAAAAACAAAAGCATCTAGAAGATGAATAGGTACAAAATACAAAAAAATAAAAAAATGTAAGCAAATAAATAAAAATGAAAATGAACATATTAGGTATGTAAAT
Organism: Villa cingulata; assembly: GCA_951394055.1. Taxonomy (NCBI): domain Eukaryota; kingdom Metazoa; phylum Arthropoda; class Insecta; order Diptera; family Bombyliidae; genus Villa; species Villa cingulata. Next base: position 50,233,315 of record OX596017.1, on the reverse strand, counting down.
ACATACATACATACATACATATATATATATATACATAACTAAGATTATGTGCGTATATAAATATGTAATTATCTACTCAATAAAAATAAATTAAAATTTTCTCTTATCAATACTTATTATTGTTTACATATATATTTATTTATTATTCATACAGAAAATTATTGTATAATAAAAAAATATATATATGTACATACATATATGTATATACCTACATATATACATACATATAAATATATAAAATGATTGTACATATGTATATGAATATATTTATGTAGTAAAGTATAATTTATTCATTTCATTTATACATAAGTATATTCATTCATATGTACACATATTTATTCATATTCCTTATTATTATTATTATCATCATCACATATATGTATGTACTTATGTATTTTTATATGCGTAATTCATAATTTAAATTTTAAAATGTAACTCTATATAGGTATATTAATTTGAAATTGTATATTGTATGCATATATTAAATACATTATGAGCGATATTTTTTTTTTTTTTTTTTGAAAGTGAAGTAAATCCGTTATTTGCAAAATTTACTTAATGATAACATTTATAAGCTTTTTATCTAGATCTATAAATAATACACAATTAATAATTAAATTAAATTACTTATTTAAATACAAATCTCAAAATAACTGTCGGTCACAATTTTACAATATTAAATGAACTTAGATCAAACACTTTCAAAAAAAAAAAAAAAAAAAATAAAAAAAAAATAATAAATAAAAAACCGGCTCATATACATATTAAAATAATATATTATTTTTATATTTTTATTTCTATAGTTATTTATTGTAAAATATTTTATTATTACATTATTATATTTTTGGTTAAATAAATTTGATTTGATTTTTTTATTGTATTGTTATAGGTAGACATGTAATTTTTTTTTTTTTTTTTAATTTGTTTTTCAATTTTAATCTAAAATTTAATATTACACTATGTAAAATTTTTATATATTAACATTACATATTTAATATTAATTTTGCATTTAAGTATTTATGCTATATCTACCTCGTTCGTAATCGTTCGTGTAAAGTATAAAATAAAATAAATAAAATTTTTTTAAAAGGCACATGTACACAAGTCGTTCGTTACAAATTAAACATGCAATCTCACGTACGAATTATTATTATATTTTTTTTCAAATATTAATTATATGTATATGTATGAAGATTTATAATTTGATCGTACCCAACTGTTTTGTATTAAATTTTATATAAGTCGGTAGGTACCTAATTATTAGTATATGTTGAAGTAAAAAAAATATATAGGTGTACATATTGTATATAAGATACGATAGATAAAAAATATTTAAAATTTTTGAAATTTATATTATGTAGAATCATATAATTTTTTGTTTATCTATATGTAAGTAATATATAGAAAATTTTCTAATTTTATGTATGTATAAAATTATAATATTAATTATGTATATGTATCTAGTTGAAATTTTATAAATACTTAAAAAAAAAAAATATGTTTGTATTAATAGTACATAAAATACTAAATTTAACAAATATATGTAATAATAAAAAAAAAAAAAACTCGCTTACCTTGTAACTATGATTTAATTGTTGTATATTGTTTCTATTCCAGGTCAGTGATAACTGACTAGATAGTAAATGATTATTATTTTGGTGATTGAAATGATTATGAAGATATTGTGGTCCAGGTGGTGTTAAAATAATCCCATTTAAATGCTGTTGTTGTTGCTGTTGTTGATGGGATTGCTGTTGCTGTTGTTGTTGCTGTTGTTGCTGCTGCTGCTGCTGCTGCTGCTGCTGCTGACTTAATTGATGTTTAAGATTACTATTATTACTTAAATTATTGTTGTTATTATTATTGTTTATTGAAGTGCCTAGAGCACCAAGTGCTGTATCTAATCCAGTTGTTGAAGTCGTCCACAAAGACATTGTACTAAAAACCATACAAGATCCATTTTGTTTTTTATTTTTTTAATAATTGCTTTATTAATAAAATCACAAATTATTAAATATATATAAACAAGATTATGAAAAATTAAAAAAAATTATTGTATTATTGAACAAGATAAACAGAAAAAAATCAAAAGTAAAAATCGAATAAAAAACTTTTAAAGTAATAATATAATTTGTATGTTTCCGTTGTAACTACTTTTAATAAATGACAGATAATAAATATATATAAGTAAAGATAATTATTATAAAAATTTCTTAATATGTATTGTTTTCTATATTTTTTATGTTATGTCAGACATGATGTCAGACTACCACAACAACACGACCAGACCAGCTGTGCTGCTAAAGCAAATCAAATAGCAAAATATCAAGTCAGCTGTTCTGTCTCTCTATTTTTTATTTTTTTTTTATTATTCTGTAAGTTAAAATAAATAATAGTGTTACCAATTGTACAAAAATACAATTTACAAAGATAATGTAGTGCTTCACATCATTCCATCACATTATCATCTTTGCAATTAATTTAAAAATAGTAAATTATTTCACCAAATTAAAACTATCTATAGTTTTTTTTCATTATTAAAATGTTAAATATTTTTATTTTAATTAAATTCATTCAGTATTTTTGAAAACAAAATGTAAATAATATGTGAAATATCTATGAAATTATTAATTTAAATTTTTACGATATGAAGTAGTGTCCAAAAACTACAGGTAAAAATGATAAAGAAATGAAATAAAGATCGTGAATTTCGTGAAAAAAGCATAATCTATTGAAATAATAGGTTATGCAAATAGAAGGGATTCGAAAAAAAAATTTTTAGACAAAGGAAATTAATTTTTGTACATATGTACATATATATTGTATTTCTTCAGTTCTATAACGAGACTATTAAAAATTATTCAGTCCTTCTAGCCGAGAATAAATAAATACTCATGCATACATAATTATTATTTTTGTATGCCAACATTTTTGTGGTGAAAAAATAAATTTGAATTTGAAAAAATAAATGTTGGTTAGAATAACGGAATTATTTTTAGTGAAAGTTTTTATACATAAAATGATAAAGCTATATAAAAAACGTTTTTAAATTTTTAAATTGATTATTACGATTAAACGAAAACTAAAATTTTTCTAAAGGTGCATAGGTGCATAGGTAATAGGTACATAATTTGAACATACATACATACACACATATGCCATTTATGTACAATATGTACTTCGAAACGGACAAAAATTTATTAAAATGTTTCCGAGTATAAAAATTTTATATACATACCTACATTTTTCGTTATTATGTATTAACATTGAAATTTTCATTTTTATAAAAAAAATTTTTTTTTTTTTTCTTAAATACGTCACACAAATATTTATTTGTAATTTTGACGTATTAAATTTATTTTTCCAAATCATTCGTTATTATAATTTGAAAATTCACGAATCAATTATTTTGTATTTTATTTATTTACTTTTTTTTTTCTTAAATCAAAAATGTAAGTACAATAGAAAATTATAAAAAATATATATACATACATATAAATATGTATTATTAATACAAATTACATCGATTACTTGTGATAATTTCATATGAATACTTATTTTGATGTAAGTGTATACATGTAAGTTAGTAGGAAATATTACAAATTAATTACAAATTACCAACAAAAAATGTTTTTTTTTTTTCTTCAAGGTAATTGCTTAATAAATTTATTAATCAAGGAAAATATTCACGTCATATATGTATAAGTATAATAATATCGCGTTATCAATCGAAATAAATTGACGCTCATCAAAATATCAGAGAATAATTATGTTTGATATGAGTATTGAAAATATTATATGTGCATGATAATGCAAAAATCTTTGAAGGTACATTATATATACATACAACATATCAATTAACTCTAATAATTTAAAAAATCATATTTATTTATAAAATACTTACATAGCTCGTATATAAAAGTAAAATATAAATGTTAAATTGAAAAAAAAAAAATAAAATAAAATAAAAATAACATTTTCGAATTTCATATAATTATAAAGAAATTTTTCATAATTGATATAAGTATTATTCTTCGATAATAATTTTTTATTTCTCATTTAAATGGAGAAATATATATACATTATGTAGATATTTCACATTTTTCATTTATAAAGATACAAAAATTTAAAATTTAATTTAAAAAAATAATTTTTGTTTTTCATTGAAATTAAATTTAAATGTAATATGTAAATGTAATATATGTAATTAAATAATATGTATAGGTACATTTATTTTTGTACATTTATATACCACATCACATATTATATTTATACATATTAATTTTTGTGATTGTTACCAACGTAAATAATAATATATAGTAAGTATATAATTTTTGTCATATTTATGTAAATAAAAAATTTGTAATAATTATAATAATTTAAAATCATTATTTTGTTGGTTTTTATTTAATTACATATAAAACTGTATATTTATTTATTTATTTAATAATATTGAAAAAAGAAAAAAAAATTGTGGTTTTATTGTTGTTATAATTTTTTTGTATACAACTTTGTAATTATTTGTAATATTCAATTATTAGGTAAGTAGGTGTGTTATATACGTATACATACATATATATATATATATATATATATATATATAGTACATTGTACATCTCATGTAATCGTAAGCTTTATAGGTATACAAATACAGGTCTACACTCAAAAATATTAATTTAAATAAATCTGAAATAAATAAAATTATATAAGCTGAGACTAATTAATTTATATTATTTTTATGAGTATTTTTATATATTTTAATGTAATGATAGTAAATTTTTTTCTCATTAAAAAAATTTGATATAGTTTTTTCTTTTTACATCGTATATATACTGTCATAATAGCCAGTGATGTAAGGAAACTGTTTAATTTAAGATATAATATGATATGCATACAGTCTGTTCAAAAAGTAAGATGCGACTAATAATATATCAATATATATGTATATATTTTGTTCCCTTCAAAGTAATCCCCCTCAGATATAATGCACCCTTGAAGCACTTCTTCTAATATACGCTTTTTTGGTATTGTCTTGAGCTCTTCCAGCGATGCTATCTTTATTTCATCAATCGTGCCGCAACGCCGTTCTTTCAGGGATGTTTTCAGTTTTTCCAACAGGGGGAATAGTCTTAGGGGGCAAAGTTCGGTGAATATATGGTCCCTGAAGAATAATTATATATGGTGTAAAGTTTTTGGCCAACAAATTATGAACCAATGAACCAGAAACGATGAGTGAGCAAATGTTTAATCGTG